>JAADWJ010000109.1:0-49357 GCA_023336165.1 Pythium monospermum
AAAAAAAAAAAAAAAAAAAAAATCCAGGTTAACACATTTCGTCCAGAAATATCCAGAACGTGAGTGGGACCAGTATAGAACCGTACCTCATAGGTATGCATCATGCAGGCCATGGACAGCGCAAACACGAGCACTTCTCCGTTGCGGATGCCTGTGAAGATGCGGCGCTCGCTCAAGATGATAAACAGCGAGTCGAGCGCGCGTGGCAGGACGTACAGCGCCAGTTCTGCAGATACAAATCCAGATTTTTCAGTCCACCATCAACACTTGTAAAATATATACCTTCCTATCACAACGCACCGGATCGTCGGCTCTTTGGCTCAATGAGGATCGACACGGACGCCAGCAGGCCCGCGAGGTAGTACACAAACCGGTGGTCTTTCGTCATCACTTGCTTCTGCAGACAAATGGACGCCATGTACAGCGCCACAAACGACGACACGAATGTATTGGACCGCGTAGCGTTGAGCACGGCGTACCCAAGTGTACGGAACGGCCTGGCGAGAAACTTTTTAAAGTGGATCACGACGCTGGGCACGATGAACAGCGACAAGTACAGTGGGAACGCCGACTGGAAGGCGCGGCGGAACGTTTGCGCCACGCCCATGGTACACGTTTCGCCCTGGTGATGGATGAACCGGCAGGAAAGCGAATCTGGACAACTGGATCCAGATGGCAACTCAAAATTGATCTTGACGTTGTGTTTGGCGAGAAATTTCTGGACAAATGCTGGATCCAGAACCATGCCACGGTTGGCCATGCGCACCATTTCCAGCACTTCTTTTTCGACTGGTCCAGTTTTCTGGATAAATCGGAAATATTCGCTGGGCAGTGTCGTTGGTCGCATCACAAAGGCGTACATGACTTGCGCCGAGGATAACGCGAACAGAAGCGAGTCGCCGTATTTCCATTTGCTGCCCCAGAAATGCCAATAGTTTTTCTGCTTGGCGGTGTTGTACCCACACTGAAGCGCGCGCGTGAGCGCGTACAGCGCAAGCGAACGGCGCCGCTTGGCGTTGACGAAGCCAATCGCACAGGCCGCGACCGCACCAGCAAGAAGCGTTGAAGTTTCATCGATCATGCGCGTCTCCGTATCGGAAAGTTGGATTTGTTGGTTTTGTTGGTTGTGCTGGATTAGTTGGTTTTGTTGGTTTTGTTGGTTTTGTTGGTTTTGCTGGATTTGTTGGTTCGTTCGCTTTTGTTGGCGAAGCAAAACGAGGTGTTTGAGAACACGCGGAAGAAGCGCTCGTAAGGCGCGGTATCCGCCTGTGAACCAACCGAGGAAGAGCCCCATGGACACGGCTTCGACGCGGAACGAGAGCTGTTTCTCATCCAACAGTGTGGGCAGATCGAAGATCGCTCGGATATTGCTGCACGACAAACACAGAAAGCAGTTATGTGACCATGTCCTTCGGTAGATGTGAACATGATGGACCAGTAACGCACCGCTTCTGCAGCAGTTTGAAGATGCGCATGAGTACACCGATGCCCGCACGAGTATTGTACGCCAACAAAAAGTTGCCTGTGCCAAGATAGAGTGCGTCGAGCAGCTCCTTGGAGAGCTTTTCGCGGGGAACGGATGGCTCGTCAGCCTTGGTTTTGTGGACAATCGCGGTGGCAGATACGAGTTCATCACTGCTGCTGCTGCTGCTGTCGCCTCCTACAGGACTTTCTGGATTGCTGTTCGAGCTCTCGTCCTCGTCGCCGACCAACAAATCGCTTGTTTCCTCATCGTTATGGCTGAAGATGCTGAGATCCGATGGGAACGGCGTCCTCGCGCCTAGCGGGGACGACGAATTGGTGGGCATTGTCTGTCGGTCCACGCGGTTGTTTCGAGTTTGAGCTGGCATGTCGAGTAGACAGTCCGGTGCCGTGCCAAGTGCAGAACTGCAGTCACGTCACGTCGGTGTTGCTGTTCGGATCCGATCCCCACTTCAGATCCCGTCAACATGCGCACAGCGCCAATCGCAAGCAAGTTGAAGGCTCAACATTCATTTCCAAGCAATTGAATTGACAAATGAATTGCGATGGCGTCACTTCTCAGTTGGTGGTGACGTAAGTTCATGAGGTGGACCACATCATATCTACGAACTGGGCACTAATTCAGTACAGTTTGGGAGCCATGAAATACTGGGAATCATGACTTTGTTGACCTGCGCACTTTTGGCCGAGAGCTGAAAATAAGGACTCCTGAAGTCAGCAGCAGGCTGCTCCTACTGCTCCGAGCAGCCAACTTCACAGTTCCAAGTTCCAATGGCTGTTGTTCGTCCGGAATGGATTCGTTGTCCAAAAAAACAAACTGCGGCCTGTCCCGTATTTGCATTGTGGACAAGGGACTATCTGACCCAAATTTGGGACCAAATTTCCTGACCCAGTTTTGTCATTTTTGAAAACAAATTAAAATTGGTGGGAGTGGTTACCTAACCCTTTTTACCCAAGAACTGACTTTCCCAAAAAAAAGCGGACTTGTGCTGGTGGGATTCCCGTGGGTGAAGAAACAAAGAAGGAGCCAAGCACCACAACACTGGACGGACACGAAATTTAGACCAGATCGCCTCATCAAGCGTGAGAAGAGAGAAAGAAAGTGACGTCCGTCTATCTCCCAGCTCTGGACACGACAGCCCAGTCCAGCAAAGGGAACGATCATTTAAATTATCCAGGGTTCCAGTGATCTTCTATCTCTCGTCTTATTCCCCACCTCGCCAACAACACGAACAACACATAAACTCCATCCCACCGTCGCCATGGCTCTTGGTCGTCGGAGATCGCCACCAACGTTGGTGTTGTTGGTGCTTACTGCGTATTCGTTGGCGTTGGTTTTGTTGGTGGCACCGCCACCATCATTCTTCGTTGCCGCTGGAACGACTCGGCGCTTTGCCGCGCAATCGTCGGCAGTCGTGACCATCAAGAAAGATGACTCGTCGTTCTTCGGCTCGAACGCGTATGACAGCGACCACTGGGGCGCGGCGCTTCCGCCACAAAAGCTAGCGAATGGCGTGCGCCAGTTCTACCCGCTCGTCTACACCACAGCATCGCTCACGGATCCGTTCGGCTGTACCTCCTTGGAAGCGCTCGTAAATGCTTCCAAAATCGCCAAACGAACGCTTTCGCTTCCGGCAAACGACTCGTTCATCTTACTCGTGGACCGCGGCCACTGCTCGTTCACGGAGAAGGCTCTGTACGCGCAACAGCTCGGCGCCATCGCGCTGATCGTGACCGACACGCCGCAACAAGCGTACAACCGCACGCGTCAAGAAGGCGCGACGGCCGTCGACAAAGCCATGGAGTACAACTGTAAAAACGGCCGTGGCGACGCCGCGATTGGCTCGGATCTCACGGACTTCACGTCCTCTTCATGGGCGGACGCCGTGAATGTGCGCAAATGCAACGAAAGCTCGTCGTGTGACTCCAATTTGTGTATCCCGACGGGCAAGGCGCGCCAAGTGTGTTGCCTTTGGGACGTCGCCGACGCCATGGGCTTCACGTCGATCCCATTGCAAGCCGAGAAAAAAGGCGACATCACCATCCCGGTGGTCAAGCTCAAGATATCTGATGGAAACACGCTGAAGGAGCTGCTCAACGAAAAAGAAGACGAGGTTCTTGTGACAGTGTACAAGCGCGAGCCGCCGTCCATGGACCCATCGCAGTTTTTGCTCTGGCTGATCGCGATCGTCACGGTCATGACCGGCGGGTACAAAGGCGCGGCGCTCGAGCGCGAGCGCGCACTGCGCAAGCAAACCGCCACGCAACAACAGCAACTCGCAGCCGCTACCAGTGTTGCTGGGAATGGCGACTTTGCGTCACCGCAGTCGTACTTCACGGAAACAGGCAGCCAGCAACAGCAGCAGCCAAATGACTTGATGCTGACAGGCACGACAGTGCGGGACCCCGTCGCTGCGACGCTGGAAGCTCAAGATGAGGAAGACGAGGACGAAGACGCGACCATGGATCTCACGGTGTACCACGCCCTTTTCTTTGTGGTGTTTGCGACCGTTTTCTTATTGGTGCTGTTTTACTGGAATATTGTGATCGTCGTGATTATTTTCTTTGCGATCAGTTCCGTGACGTGCTCGTTTTACATTCTGTGGGAACCACTGTTCCGAAGTGCGTCTTTTATGCACTTGCGGCCTTTTGGGCCTTCGGAAAACAGGTTTTTCCAAAAATTGCAGTGGGAGACGTGGTCGGTCGCGGATATGTTTGCGTTCATTTGGTCGCTCGCGATCTCCTTGGTTTGGTTTATCAACCGCAACAGGCAATACGCGTGGCTCTTGCAAGATCTTTTTGGGGTTTGCTTGTGTCTTTTGTTTTTGAGAACGATCCGGTTACCAAATCTCAAAATCGCGACGTGGATGCTAGTGTTGGTGTTTTTGTACGATATTTTCATGGTGTTTATCTCGCCCTACATTTTCCACGAAAGTGTCATGATCAAAGCCGCGACGGGCGGAAGTCAAGCTGCTGCGACGGTCAGCACTGGGTACTGCCTACGGTACCCAACCGACACGGCGCATAACTGCTTGAAGGAACAAATGCCCATTCTGTTGCGGTTCCCAAAAGTGATCGACTGGCGCGATGGTCAGTCCATGCTGGGGCTTGGTGATATCGTGCTGCCTGGGCTGTTGGTGGTGTTTTGCGCGCGGTTTGACTACGCCACACGGGGCCAATTGCTGGGACGTGTCAAGGCTCCCCATTTGGCGCGGCTCAAGTCGTCTTACCAGTTGGATGTGGCGCTAGCCGCGTCAGCGACCGCAGCCGCGGCAGATGATTTGGATGCCTACAATCGACAACAACAGCAAGGACAAACGCCGGAGCTCACGCCCTACCCGTGCCGTGGCGCTGGCGCAGCGTCGAAGCGTGGATTGTTTGGCATTATGATGTGGGGGTACGCGCTCGGGTTACTCGCTGCGAATATCGGTGTCGCGGTGATGAAACAGGGCCAGCCGGCGCTCATGTACTTGGTGCCCAGCACGCTAGGTACGCTTTGCTTTGTCGCGTGGCGCCGTGGCATCTTGAAAAAGCTCTGGGACGGACCGGAAGAATTCCGTGCCGTGGCATTCTCTTCGCACCACACGCGCAGTATGACCATGGACCACCAGAGAGAGAGGGGTTTCACACTGGACCACGTGATGGAAGCCGCAGAGGACCACCACAGTAGCCATACCAACAGTCTGGTGGGGACGACTCCGCAGTCCGTGTACTCGCGGCCAGAGGATACACCCAAGGCATAGTAAAATGCATAAAAAAATGTACGTACACTATTGAACAAAAAAAAAAAATAGGGATTAAACATTTGAAATAAAAGGTTGTATTATTACTTTTTGTTTTTGTTTTGGTGAATGATGGCGGGGTTACCGGGTTACAGGCCTTGCACCCAGTCATCGTCTTCTTCATCGCCCCATTCATTGGAAACGTCTGCGGCGGCGGCTTCCAGATCATCTGTCGCAGCGAAGAGATCCGATGCGGGGACAGCGGAGCTGGAGGAGGAGGACGAGGCAAATGGGTTCAACGGTAGAGGAGCTGGCTTTTTGAAAGTGGGGACCATGCCGAATTGCTGTCGGTACAAACATACAAAGATCAAGTCAGAGTCCCGAAGAAAAAGAAAAAAAAAAAGAAAAAAAAAAAACGTACGCTGAAGAGATCATCATCTACGCTGGCGGTGGAGGCAGCGGCCAGTGGGGGTGGCGAAGTGTGCGTCGTACTGGTAGACAACTCTTGCTGCATAGAAATGCCAGTGTGGTGACCACCAAAGGAGAGCAAGTCAGGAGGCGGCGCGTGGGCTGCCTGGACGACTTCATACGACTCGGTACTGGAGCTACTGGAGGACGCGGCGCTTGTGGATTTGGGTGGCGTGGCCTCTGAGAGGACAAGATCCTTCAAGCGTCCACGCTGCGACGGTGGAGGGCTGCTGGCTTTCGCTGGTACTCGATCGGCTGCTCCACCGTCTTGTCCGCTGTAGCTCCTCGGAGCTGGCTGCTGAGGAATAACGGAGGAGAAAGAGGACTGCTCCATCGCATTGGTGAGTTTGGCATGCCCACGATCGTCTCCATCGTACTCGTTGTCCTCTCCGCTATGGATAGTGATCCGCTGGTTTTGGTTCTGGCTCTGGCTCTGGTTATTGTTCTCCCAGTCATCCCAACTGCCACGTCCGCCAAACTCGGCGTCGTCGTCCTCCACGTCCCCTTCGTCCTCCTCTTGGTGCTTGCCAATGCGACTGTACTGCACCTTGACATCCCCTCCTCCGCTTTTCTCTTTGCTGCTGGTGGTCGCCATGCCACTCATAGAGGACGAGTCGACTGTCCGCTCCGCTGCTCCGCTACGAGACCGCCGGCTCCACAATGCCAGGAAGACAGTGCACATGGCAGCCAAACCAACAAATATTGTTGGACTCACGCCATTCACTTTGTTGGCGTTGGCCGAATCGTTTGTTGTTGGATCACCATTGTTGGTGCGGATCGTCGGACGCGTTGGCGTTGGTGGATCAATCGGTGGAGTTGGAATAGGTGCTGGCGAAGTTGTTGGTGTTGGCACTTTTCCCGTTGGTTTTTGTGTTTTTGTTGGTTCAGTTGTTGGTTCATCCGACTTTACTGTTGGGACTGCTGGTGGATCCGTTGGCGTTGGTGTTGTTGGTTCTTGTGGGTCCTCTGTCGCTTCAGTTGGTTCGGGTAAATCGAGATCATCATCATCATCTTTCTCCAGTGTGTCGACTGCATTTGTTGGTGATGACGTTGGTGTGGGTGAAAGGGCCATGACGATAGAAGACGATGGTTCTGGGGTGCTGCCGCTGTTAGCTACAGCTACTGGTGCTGCCGCATCATCGACAGTCTGCGCGCCGACAAATCCAGGAGCAGCCCATATCGCCAGCAATGCAGCAGCGTACACACATCCTTTCAGATGCTTCTTGGCATGCATACGAGTCACCGTTTTGCGGTTCCCACTTGCTTCATGGGGGCCTGTCATATCGGTAGTAAGGATACTGGTCATGTGATTGATCAAGTCACGCCTCGTTTCTCTTCAGCAATTTGTTGATCGTTGTTGACCCAAAAAAAGCACAAAACCCGGTAACCAACAAATAAACCGGTACTCCCACCGGTTTTTCCAATCCGCTTTTTAGAGGGAGCAAATACATTTGGGTTACGTTTGTGTAACCCTGTGTAACATCGCATCTTCAACGAAACAATGCGCAATGACGGCGATGCCGCCGCGCTGCGCGAACGCCTGCTGGAAGAAGACGCCACTGCTGCCACCGAGACCCCGCCACCACCACCACCACGGCCTTCTCTTCCTTCAGCTCGCGCGCCCCGTCGCTCTGGCGGCATGAGCGCCGCCGAGCGGCTCATGCTGTCTCCATACGAGAAGTGGGTCACGTACGGCCGGTTCCCGTGGAAGATCTTGCTCCACGCGCTTCTCTTGGCGCTCACACTGGCGCAAATGCTGCTGTACGAAGCGCAGAACGCCTCCTACATGCGCGCCACGCACCGCAACTGGGCCTACTTCTTCCTCCCTCCAACAGGAAGCCAAGACATTGGCATCACCCCGCGCTTCCAACGCGAGTTGTTCACGGTGAACCAGACGTTTGACGCGGTTTTTTTCATGCGCGACGCGTATTTTTCGATCGCAAATGACTCGGTCGCCAACTACGAATACCAAGCAGACCCATGGAAGCAAAGCTCCATCCGCCCCATTGATATGGTGGTCACAACACAGAGGAGAAGGAGAAGCGACAGCGCTGGCCAAGACGTGCGCCACTACCGCGTGGCACAAGAGCCTCGCGGCGCGGTGGGTCCTTTCCTCGCGAATGCCACGCTGTGCCACAGGCAAAAGCTAACCCAGTCGCTGGTATCCGTGGCGTTCACGTTCCATCTGCGCGACCGCCAGTATGGGGATTTCTACGACGAATGCTTTGACTGGAGCATTCACTTGTCACTGAAAATGATGGAAGGAGGTACCCAGCTCAAGGCCCAAATACAAGACTGTGAGATCACAAATTGTGCAAGGTTATCGTTGTGGAACGCGCTGCAACAGAAATTTGTGTGGCTCCATATCGTGATCACCAGTGTCACTTTGTTGTACTTGTGGCTCAGCGGACGCGCGCTTGGGCGGTCCATCAAGCTCGTGGCCAAGGCCACGGCAAGGCTCGCGAGCCAACGAGCCTCCTCCCCTGGCTCCGCTTCCTCCTCCGTCGCTGGTGGTGTCCCGTTGTCGCTGCGCATCCAACTCATCAACCGACTTCAACTGGTGGTTTTCTTGGCGCTTTTGCTGTTGCTGGGTAGCTCTCTATGGAGCTTGTTCTTTCTCAAAGCCCACGTGCCCATCAGCTACTGGCACCGCGCGTTACAGGCCACAGCGATCTTGCTGCTATGGAGCTCTCTGGTCGGGTACTTGGAGCATAACCGCCAGATCTACTCGATCGTGCTCACGCTGCGGTGGGGCGCGCCACGCGTGCTGCAGTTTCTCATAGGCGTGTCGCCCATTTTCATTGGCTTTGCTTTGTTTGGCACGATCTATTTTGGCCCACGGGTCAAAGCATTTGGCTCGCTAAGCGACTCGATGATGACGCTTTTTGCGGTGCTCAATGGCGACGTCATCTTGGACACCTTTGATGCGCTGGACCGCCACCAGTTCCACACGGTGGGGAAATTGTATTTGTACGCGTTCATCTGTTTGTTTATCTACGTGGTGTTGAATATTTTCATCGCCATCGTGGAAGAAGCGTTCTTTGCCACCCGGAATTGTAGACGGCTGCTCGATGTGCTGCTCACGAGCGATCGTATGAGTAGTAGTAGTAGTAATACTGCTGCAGGTAGTACTACTGGTGCACCTGGTATTACTACTGCAAGGACAACGACAGCAAGTCCACATGATGCGGCGGATGTGTCGAGCGAGATGGTGCGGCTGCTTCTTCAGCTTATTGATGAAGGAGCACAAGACCACAAGCTCAGTAACTCAGCAGCTCCATCTCAGGAATAAGAAAAACAAATATTTGTTTTAATCTTTTGTGTGATTATTATATTAATATAATCGTCTAGATATATGATAGATAACCTGTTCTCCCTGGAGGCTACAAGCCTCTTAATATCACAAAACGCTTAGTCGCCCAGCACTTCGGTCGCGAGCTTGGTGACATCGTCATCCACTTGGACGACGTGCTTGTGGAGCGACTGGCACTGTTCTTGCAGCGTCGTGATATGGCCACGCTGCACATTGAGACATTTATTCAGCCTTTCAATTTCTTCACTTGCAGAATTGAGCTTTTTTTGGTAGTCGACCCGCAATTTGTGGAGCTCTTCGCCCATGCGTTCGGTGATTTCTTCAATCTTGGACATCAAAAGCGCCTTGTCGGCCTGGTGGATGGACATGAGCTTTTGGATCGTGTCTTCGTGGGACTGCACTTTACACTCGAGCGCGTACAGCTGGTCCTTGACACTGACGCGGCCGCCCGTTGAGCCATTGGCATTGCTTAAGCCGCTGTTGCTGGGCGACTGCGTGCGCACAGCCGACAACCGGGAGCGGATATCGCGCGTGGGCGACGGCTGCGAGATTTCGTCGTCCATGTCGTTGAACATGCGCTCGGATTCCATCGAGATCTTCATGTTTTTCATGCTGTTGCTGTTGCCCGAGAGACGCGATTCCATGGTGGCGTGAATAGGTTGGTTTGGGTTGTGCGCTGTTCAGCGACGCTTCCGAATCGGGAATGAAATCCAACATATCCGTGCTTTTGGTTGACGGTGATGTGTGATGGAGCGCGGGGATTGGCCCCAACCTACTACCCATACAGGCAGGGGGGAAAGAGGTGCTTCAAAGACTCAGATGGCGAAGAGAGGATCGTGAGCTTTGGGTGTTGGTATGGCGCAAGTTGACTCGGGGGTATATTTGGAAGTTCTGTTCTCAGTTTTTTCTGGTCATCTTTTCTCGGCTTCTGATACCAATCCTTGACGTTGATCCTTGTATCCGTCCGTGAATAAGATCACAAGGTTGTCAAAAGAGCTCCTCAGGCGTCCCAAGCAACAATAGGATACATAGCATGTGAACGGCAACGGCCAGAAGAGTAAATGCGTGATAAAACGGGAAAAACAAAAAATGCAATTGCAAAATATAAAATCGATAAAAAAATGCAATTACAAAATAATTATAAAATGAAATATAGAATCGGCTCATCGTAAAAAAACTTCCTTAAAACTTGGTCGACGCCAAATCGGGTCTCGCGCGGTTGCACACTTCGCAGTAAAAATTGCTCATGCCGTTGAAAAACGTGCACCCGCCTTGCTCCCCAGCGCAGACCCACTTGCCACGGGGCACGGCGCGGTGGCCGTCCACGCCCAGTTCACAGATCGCACAGGCCACGTCGCCTGGCAGATTGACAAACGTGCAGTTTTGGCACTGCCAGCCTTGCTGCGATGCTGCTGATGCTGAAGAGCCGTCACCACTGTGGAGCAACAACGGGTTGGGTTCGCTGCAGGCGCCACAGGAAGCACTGCCGCCATCGTTGACGTACGTGCAGACAGGACAATTCCACTGGATACTGTCCATCAGATCTCCTCCGCCCTGGTCCAATAGCAAAAGCAACCGGTCTTCTCGCTGCAGCGCGTCGTCCATTTGTTGTTTGGAAATACCAAACGCAGCACAAATAGTTTCCATCAAAACGCCTCCTTCTTTTTCAAATTGCAAAGGCTCAGCGATCAGCCCAATGATTTCATTCAGTTCACCGGACGAATAACCCAGTTGGAAACTTTCCAAGCACTTGAGCGTCTCGTCCGCGTTCAGACGGCCGTCGTTGTTTTCATCAAAGCGACGCAGCGACGTCGCCAAGTGGAGCACAGACTGGTGGTGGCCGTGGCTGCTCTTCGTGGAGGAATCTTCCGTCTTCTTGTTGCTGTTCTTCTTGGCCTTGGTCTTTTTCAAGAGCGACTGTTGAAATTGCTGCATCCGTGCGCGTGCACTGAGCAAATGCCACTCGTCTTTGCGCGTAAACACTTTTGCCAATGGCGTATCGCCCCACAAATGGCGTTCCCTGCGTCGCAACCGCAGCAAACACGCAAAAAAATCATGGCGCAACGAGATCGGCACCTCTTGCAGTCCTTCCAGCAGCATTTCCAATTCGCACGGCGTGTAGTACATTTCATTGTTGAAAAAGCGAAGACACTGGACGCCCGTGGTCAGCAACTGGTGCTTCTTGCTGTTGCTACGGCTGCTGTTGTTGGTATCGCCCCACGTCGCTGTCAACGACGAGCTTTCGACCAGTTCTCCCTCGCAAGTGCGCAATCGGATTTGGCTGGTTCTCAAAACCGGGTGGTTCTTGTGGATCATGCGACGCAGCGTTTCGCCTTCAGCAAGCGAGATCGCCACCAGGTACACGGGCATGGCATCGCTCATCGCCACCACGTCGGCCTTCAAGGCACTGGAAATCTCATCGGGATGCTGGCGAGACAGCTGCGACGCCATGCCCATGGCTTGGATCGCGGCATCATTCGGCGTGATCGCCGTGTTTCCAGCAGCCGCGGCTTCGCGCATCACGGCCATGAATAAATGCTGGATCGCCTTTTTCATGCTCTCTTGCTCGACCAATGGCGCCCATTCCAAGATCAAGCCAACGTTTTTCACACGACGTTCGCCCAGTCCGACCCAGCGGCGACGAAAGAAATTGCCCGAGACAAGCAATTGCGATGGGAACGCGATCGCAGGACACTCTGTGTGGGCCTGGAAGCCTGCAAACGGGTAGAAAACGCCGCTATCATCGTCGTCATTGGCAGCTGTAGATAGCGGTGGTGGTGCAGAGGCCAACACGGTGGCTTGCCATGGGATCGGGTGCTCGTCGTCCCGCGTGAACGCGCTCATTTTTTGCTCTTCTTGCTCGGCTTCTTCTTCGGCTTCTTCTTCGGCTTCTTGCTCGTTTTCATGGACCACTTCGGAGGTCAACCGCATATCCGCGTGGTCGGCATCGTCTTCCTTACTGCTGCTGCCACTGCTGCTGTTGCTGTTGGAGGAATGGGCGAGCCGCATCTTGACGTCCTGGACGCGTTGCTTCTTGCCGTCGGTCACTAAAAACGACTCGTGCGCAGCCACCAGTTCGTCCACCACATCACGAAGCTCTTTCTTCGTGGGCACACTGGCGTCCACCGTGTACGAGATCTCTTCACGGAAACAAGCAATACACTCGCGCAGCCACGCCGTCGTCTTGTTCTCTCCATCACTGGCTGTGATGAACCGCCGCAGTCGCTTGGACGAGTGGGAATGGGTATCCTCCTGAGCATGCGCCGTCGCGATCTCTTGCATGAGCGCCTGCAACGCCGTCTTGCGCCACGTATTGTGGAGCTCTTGCAGTGAAAGCTGCACCAGTTGCATCGACTCCATACGCATCGAGTTGATCAGCAGCCACGCCGGCACAAGCAGCAAAAACTGGGGCAAATCCAACGCCATTTGCACCAAATGGTGAGACGTGGACAATGCCATTTCATGTTTGATGCGGTTTTCCACTTCTGGGATCAAAAACAAATGGATCGACTGGCCCGTTTCAATGCCCCGCATCCGGTAGGCGCCTTGGGCATAGTCACGGAAGGTCATGTCTTTGCCCAGTGTGAGCACGGCCCTGGCATCGACGGCTTGCTTGATATCCATGCCGGTCGTGTGGACTTGGTCGTAAAAGGTAAACCGTTTCGCGGGGCTCAACCCACACTGGACAAGTGGCATGGGTGCGTTGTGGTCCCGTAGCAAAATCATTTGGCGATCTTTGCTGTCCAAATACACGACGCCTTCCATTTCCTGCGGCAAATGCAAAAGCAAAAACGCTGCGACTTCATAATTGTCAAAACCCGTGATCAGCGCGCCCGTGTCGATCAGCGCATGGACCGGTGGCTTGGAAGTCGCGATATCCACAAGAAGCGACTTGGCGTTCCAGTTGATTTTGCGTTCAATGGATACGATCCGTGGTGAGGTCAACGACTGGAAAATGCTGCCGTCACTGCGTGGTTCGTAATAACATTCACCTAAATCCATGGGCAACAAATTCGACGGTGTGCCGGAAAAGCCAATCCGCTTGGAAAATAACGAATTACTGCCCAATTCGTGGCCACAGGCCGAGATTTTCAGCTTTTGGAAGTTCATACACGATGGGAAAACATGCTGCCGCGCATAGTAATACACGACCCCCGAGAGTTTCTTGACAAGCGTGTGGAGCCGCGAGACTTGCGACGCATCACGCAGCTGGAAGAGTGGCAGAGGCAGCACGCCGCCGCCTCCATTGCCACTGGCGCCGTGTTTCTTGGTCGACTGTGTGAGCGCGGTGAGCACCCAGTCTCGAAACATGGCACACGCCGGCCGCTGGTCGCGTGGGCCCAATTGGCGGCTGAAATCTTGCTTTAATTGCGAAACGATCCGCACGAGATCCGAGACGCGGATGCCTTCGTACCGGTACGCCAAGATGGTCAGCCCAATGAGCACATCTGGATGCGCAAACTCAGACGAGCGACTGGGCACGTCTTTGCCCACAAACGGAACCGCCAGCAGCAACCGTGAGTGGGCATTGCCTCCACCACCATTACCACCGCTGCTGGCTTGGTTTTGGTAGTCGCCACGCAACAACCCATACGAAACACGGTTGATCTTGGACAAAACGTGTGGTAAAATGGTGCGGATCCAGTCCCGTGACAAGTTGAGCAGCTTGATCGACGACTCGGAAAGCCCCGTTTCAATTTGCTGGCGAAGCTGGTCATTTGTGTGGAGCTCGTGGCGGTCACACTGGACATAATGGGTGACTGTGGCCAGTGAGACGTCCATCTTGCCCATTTTCAAGTGTTTGAGCAGCCATTCCATGGCGATTTCCGTCATGATCGGCACCATTTGAGCTTCATAAAAGTCCATGTCCAGCAGCACAAGATGCGGGAACCGCTGCAGCGCATGGGACGCGTAGCCCTGTGCCAGCACCTTGTGCAGACGCGCGATAGCATCGCTACCTTCTTCGTCAGCCTTGGTCTCTTCGCCGCCGTGGTCTCCGTCTTCTGGCTCGTTCAAGACGGCGTCGATCAAATGGATCGGCAACTCCCATCGATTCGCGGCCAGATCAATGGGGAACTTGTTGCCAATCGGGAAATTGAGTTCG
Organism: Pythium monospermum; assembly: GCA_023336165.1. Taxonomy (NCBI): domain Eukaryota; phylum Oomycota; class Peronosporomycetes; order Pythiales; family Pythiaceae; genus Pythium; species Pythium monospermum. The sequence goes on from JAADWJ010000109.1 coordinate 14,090, forward strand.
GACCGCAGTGGATGCAAAAGCACATCCACTTCGTCCATGATCAGGATGCCGCCGTCTTGCCACAATTTCAAAATCTTGTGAAGTTCATCGGCCATTTCCGATCGGTCTTCCAGCGTACGGCGAATCCTGCGCAAGTTTTGAGAGGCCGAAGCTTTGGCAAGTGGCAATTCAATAACTTCCGACGATTCTTCCAGCGAGTGGAGAAGCTCAATCAGCTTGAGCATCATCGATTTGATGGACTCGGGCGACGCGCAGACCACGTCGCCATGGAGCCGCGCGCGGTTCACTTTCTCAAACAGTTTGATCGCATGCTGAGGGTCATCCGAGACGGACCGGTCAAATTCAAATGTGAAGATGCGCTTTCTTAGCACAGCATTACTGAAGCGACTGCGAAGCACTTGCCGCGACTGCTCTAGTAACGCCGTGGGCATGACATGGGTGACCAAATGGTGCTTGTCGGCGAGAATGTAAGTCAGTAACGGGCCGACGACTGTGGTCTTGCCGGCGCCCATGATCATTTGCTGGACGCGCGAGTCGCCACGCGCCAGTGATTGCAAAAAGCTGTCAATCATTTGCACTTGGCGACCACGGAGCAAGATATCAAAGACGTATTCAAACACCAGGAACCGCGGATCAAAGCTCCACTGCTGTTGTGGCTGTTTCTCCTGTTGTTCGGTTTTCAAGTAGTGGCGCTTGGAGAAAAGTGCGTCGGCGAGATCTTTCGACGCCTGAAGCGTTTGCTTGATACACACGGGCGTCTCGATGGCACTCGTCCTTGCTGCCTTTTTCAGTTCATCCAAGCGACGAAGAAGCACACGCGCCAGTTGGATGGTTCGGTTGATGTGGACGATACGGTTACACAGCAACAACACACGCAGCACTTGCTGTGTGAGCTCCTCACAATCACACGCTTGCGCAGCAAACGGGTTGCGCCGCGCCAAGTCTTTTGTGAACGCATCCGACGCGAGCAAAGAGGTCAAGAAATCAAATTTCACACGAGGAAACGCGCCAACGCGCCGCTGCAAGTGGAACCGGTCAATGGCAGCGGCATTGGTCTGGCTGTCTTGTGCAGGCGTAGGCGTTGGCGTCTTGTTGGCCGCTTCTTCCACCTCCAAAATCCACTTGTCGACGTTGGCACGGTCTTGCGCGCGCTGCATGGAGCACGTCTCGATCAATTGCTGGACGCTCTCCACGGGGTCTTTCGATGCCTCATCGGTTACCGTCATCATACTGAGCAACAGCACGTCGCGCGGCGTGACACTCGTGATGAAGGCGTCTTTACTTTCGTTGACTGCATTCGCATTGGCCATGATATCGTCGCCGAGCCGCTTGAGTAAATCTTTCGCCGCGACCGTTTGGGCGGCCGGATGCTGTGACAAATCAAACGGCAATGTAGCCGTGAGCGTACTCTCGGGGTCACAAAACGTAATGTACTGCGCCACATCCATACACTGCAGTGGGAATTCCGGGTTGATGTTGACAGCGCCTTGGCTGGTACTAAACGCCCGCGTCGCACACGACGTGTTGGATGGCTCAAAGACATTGCCCTTTTGAACGGACGGCAACGAAAGAGCCACCAGTTGATCCGCCGAGTGATGCGCACGGCTGAATTGCAATTTCAGTGGCCGTACGATCCGGTCTTGGTGGTCGGAAGAGCTCAATTTGGAAACAAATTCCACTTCGCCAATCTCAAAAAAGCTCTTGACAAGCGAGCCAAAGGTCATCTTGGAGTACAAATTGGCGCCAAACGACAGCATCCGTGTGCTTTCACTGTCGGTGGGCGTGACCGACCACTGGTCGTACGGGTGCGCGGCCATGAGCGCGAGCTGTGCCATCGCCAGTGACGCGGTGGCTTCTTCTTCGCCTTCTTCCACGGTTTCACGGCCCCATCGAGACAACTTCAAATGCAGAAAGCGCGCTGCGAGGTCGCCAAACGATTGTGTGCAGTCGTCTCCACCAAGCGTCACGTGGACTTGGCGATTGAGACACTCGTAGAGAAACAAAAAGCCCAAGCCGCGGTTCGAGCCGCTGATTTCATCGCCCACGACTGCACAATTCCACACGAGCTTGCCGGCTTCTTCTTCATCGAGCTGAAACGAATGGTCGGCGCCGACCGAGTGCTTGGGGCGATTGTACCGCACCGTGGACAGCTTTTTGCCGTGTTCCATCAAGTATTCCTTGCTGTACAACCGCAATTTCATCCACGGTTGACCGCCCACACGGCTCCGCGAGAGTTTAAACTCGATTGGCTTGGCCGTCGTCTCCATGGCATCGGCATCACCCTGAGACACATTGTGGTCACAGAGCTCTTTGCGAAGCAACAGCAACGGCGACCGCTGGTGGCACAGCTTGAGCGCTTCGTGTTCTTCTTCCAACGTGAGCTTGCACACGGCGTCGACATGCGCAAGCGCCGCCACGTAGTCTTGCATTTCGGCTGCGAGCTTCCACGGCGCCTTGTTGTCACTGTACGAAATGCTCAGCGACAAGCGCACGCGACACGCACAGGCATTCGGATGGCGATCGTCCAGCGTCTTGGTCAGCTGGTCGAAAATCCATTTTTCTTCGTCGGTAAACTTGACATCGACGTTACAGCCCAAGATAAACTCCATGGCGGTCGCATACTGGCGAGCCAGTAAATTGGCAAGGATCAGATACAACGTTGAACTCAGGGACGGTGGCAGCAGTAGTGTGCGACTGGAATGGATCGGGTACGAATAGTACCGCGTCTCCATCGCCTGTTGCCAGCCAGCCGAGGCGCGGTCCGCGATGGCCACGTTGCCCAGTGGTTCCCCTTGGACGCGTGGCCGGTAAAGGTCGTGGTTGGGACAAATGAGCTTGAGATCGTTGGTCTCCGACTCCAATAGCCACGCGTCGGCCGTCGTGTTCAACAAAGTCTTCAAGTACTGCGCTTTCTTTGCACCACCACCACCAGCAGAAATGGATAAAGGACCTTGCGTCGCCGAGTCGGCATCGCTCACAAACCACCCGTTTTGATCCAAGACTTCAAATCGGATTTGTGTGTGGATTTTCTTTGGCTTGAGCTTGATCTTGAGCCGCGGCAATTCGACAAACTCAATCGATGTGAGCGATGTTTTACTGCCAGCATCATTGGATAATGACGACGAGGGTGGCTGACACCACACGAGGATATGGGAAAGATCTTCCAATTTGCAAAGCAATTGCGTCATGGCGACCAGATCCTCGCATTCCGTGGCGCTCGCGTCCAGCAAATTGAGCAATGCGAGCGCCTCGCCCATGGATTCTTCCACGACTTCCAGCGTATCCTGCACCTCCTCTTCACCGTCATCACCGTGTTTGCTTTCTTCATCGATCTCCATCGGCTCCTCCGTGTGATGTTTTGAGACGCCAATGCTCGGCCCATCCACACGGTTGATCTCGTCGGCATTCAACGGATCTTCCAGCCACGCGCGGGCAAGTTCCGTGTCCTTTTCAAAGAGTTCCAGCGCGTACTCGACCGCAACCCGCGATGGCAATGTCGCCACGCTCATGAGCAACCCAATATTTTGCTCGGCGATTTCATCTTCACTCATGACGACATCGCCCGACTCGGCCGCTTCTTCCGCCTGTACGATCTTGACCTGGTTAGATTCGTCCAGAAGCCACATCGCTGCCATTTCAACGTTGCCGTTGTTTTCACGAAGCGCCGCACTGCATCCCGCGTACGAAAAGCCCATGGCCATGAGCTGTACGACGTCCTCATCACGCACTGTCACAGACGCAGGCATGCGGCGATCGCCACCCAGTCCAATGGGTGCTGGTGGTGGACGCACCGACGATGACGACGCAGGAGACGAAGCGACCACGGCTTCGCTGGTCGCCACTTTCCCCATCGCAACGATCCGCGAGAACGACGTCTTGATCGACCGCCGCGTGATCACTGCGGATCCTTTTTGCTGCGACGAGAGATCCACTTGCACGCGGTACCGGAACCACTGCGAGGTCGCATCTTGAGGCTCGCCTCGCAAGTTGCCAACTTCGCCCATCCAAAAGCGGAACGCCTCCAGCAGACAACTTGGAACCACGCCTTGCAGAAGCCGTGGTGGCACGTACTGTTCCGTGCCATTCAACAACCGGTTCTTGCGCAGCACAACCAGCGATCCACCCACCGATTGTCGTTCACGGGGTTCTCCACCGGAACGCAATAGCAAGGGATCCACTGGCCCAGCATCTGGATTCACATTCAATGCAAAACCGTGGTGGCTGCTTCGCGAACTCGAAGTGAAAATCAATTTACGGTACATGCGCCGTCCGTGGCTCACAAGCGCGTAGACGTGGACGACTTGTTGGGACCGGTACGCGACGATTTCTTTGAAAGTATCCATTTTCTCACGGTCTTTCTTGTCCTTTGGGCCTTGGTCCAAGCCCAGCAAGTGGACTTGTTGGGCGCTTTCACTCAGCGGTTGCGTGGGCAAAAAGAGTGTGTACTGGAGCTTCTTGTCTTCTGGCTCTGGTGGGTATAACAACCGCAAGACGCTGCCCACCAGTTCCACAAACCACGCTTCCTCGGCATGCGCGTGTTCTTCCTCGCTGTAAATATCAAAGGGGCGAGAAAAGGACTCTCCCATGTACGTAAAGCCCGTTTCATTCTTGGCTCCTGGACCACTACCACCAGGCTGCTGTGGCTGCAGCGGCTGTGGCCGATTCGGGAACCGCGACGAGCCACACACTTCACAAGTCGCGTTCGGATTATCGCCATTGAAATTGGCACACGTACACGCTGGACACTCCCAGTACATCTTGAGTTCTTGCGCATCCACAGGTGGTGACGTGTCCTCGGCTGGCGCCGTGTACACGGTAGGCGCGCCGACCCCTTGATCCACCGACTCGGTGGGATCGTCCCATTCAATGAGTTCGTAGTCGGTGCCGACGATCTTGATCCACAACCGATGCTCTTGCCGCACCACGAGCCCACAGTGGAGCGATTTGTTGCCGAAAATGCTTTTGAAGTCCCCATACTGGGTCATCGAGTCCGGAACCGGTTTGAGTTCGTCGTTGCGCCACAAAATCTCGCCCGTTTGCACGTCCAGTTTGAGTTCGGTCTTGGTACAATTGTATCGGCCCATATTCTGGACGCCTTCGCCTTCTTGCCACTGCCACGCACTGTTTGGCTCACTGGACCGCAGTGCGATGCGCACCATCTCACCAAGCACACCGTGGAGTTCACTTGTGGGCAACGTGTGGAGCCACTTGACGACGCCCCGTCGATGGATTTGAAGCGTCTCAAAGACTTCCACTTCCAGCACTTCTCCAGGCGGCAGCTTGAGCTCTTCTCCGTCCACACCTTTCAAGGCAATGATGCTTGGCGCTTGGATTGTCTGCATGCCGATCTTCAAATACAACGGCCGCCCTTTGAGGTACTTGTCTAATGAACTCTTGGCGACATTCTCCGTGTTGATACCTTGGGCTTGCAACCACCGGAGAAGCCGGTCTTCGGCGCTCAGCCCGCCACTTGTTTCATTCTCTGCGACGGACACTTTCATGCCAAAGCAGTGCCAGTTGCGCACGTACGCGATCGATCCGACCATGCGAGCGACGCGGTCGGCCGTGTACTCGGCGGGGCGCAGGCCAACGTACAGAAGCACCATGTACGAATGGATCACACACGCGGTCTGCAAGTTGTTGGTCGCCTCGGCCTCCAGACGCCATTTTTCCAGTGTATCAAACGCAAAGCCAAACGCGTAGGCGATCAGCTGTTGGCGGTAGCCTTCCAAGATCGTCGCCTTGGCCTTGTAGTCCACCGGCGACGATGCCAAGTACCAGTCCACCGTAAACGTCGCATACCGAAGCACATCCATGCCGACCTTGATCATATACAAAATGAACCGTGCGTCGGCGCTATGGACCGACGCTTCGCCCAGCTCTTGGATCGACTGCAGCATCTTCAGTAAAGGCTGCATGATCGCGTCCGAGGCATGCGCGAGTTCATTGAGCAGTAACCCATTCATGGTCCCCAAATGGTCTTCGCATTTTTGGTGGTGGACACGCGCATCAAAGACCCGCTCAACCGCTTCTTCTCGCATCAAAAGCGACGACTTCCGTAGTGGGATATGGGAAATAGCGTCCTGTTTCTCGTCCGAGACCCAGTCCCCACTTTCAAAAAGCACGGCACGGAATAAATTCTGTAACGCCGGGTTGAACAAGTAGGTCACACGATCCCTGGACGAAAAAAAAGACACCACCAGTGGGATCCTCGCGTACGGCACCGTCAAATAACTCGTGAGGTACTCGGATTCTTCGGACGAAAGCGTGCCGTGGAAAGTGGGCAAAAAGTCCAAATGCATGATATCATCCTCCGTGACAAGACTCGGCAGGCCCCTTGCGGCATTCGCACTCTTGGCGTCGCTTAGGAGGATGGAGCCAAGATCTGTCGGGCTCACGACCACGGGGCCTTCGCCAAAGAAAATCTTGCGCTCCATGAAGCCGATGACATCGACATCAGCAATATCTTGGTCACTGCCACGGAAATTGACCACTTCCCACTTCAAAGACCCATTGAGGATGCGATCCAGACCGCGTGAGCCAAAGAAATTGCGCCTGTGGGTCGACGCCGAGTCGTCAAAGGACAGCTGCCACGACTGCCACTGGTGGCCCATACCTTGCCGGCGCCGCATGAGCTCGACTTCTTTTGTTTCCATGGTCGCCAGAAACTTGACCACCATCACAAGGTCCCTCGCAAGCATCACTTCCGGGTGATCTTTTGCCATTTGTGAGTCGTCACTGCAAAACCATTCCATCAACGCTTCCATCTCCGTCGGTGGGTTTTCATCGGTCACATCGACCAGTTGATAATGGTACACTTCCATCAGTCGACGAAAAAAAATCAACGTCGTCGAGTACTTTTTCAATTCGATTTTTTCTTCGGGCATATGGTAATCAAAGAGTTGAAACTTGGAGATTTGGTCTTGGTGATCAAAATACGCCACGACGTGGCCCCGTGTGAGACAAAAGCTTGGACGAGCAAATTCCATCGCCGCAGTGGACTTGCGAAGGGAGAAATTGGCCTTGCAAAAGCGATGGGCCAGCACGTACCCACCATCGTCAAGCTCCATCATGCGTGAGATCTCCATGGGGTCGTCGGACGCAGGCGTGCGCAGCAAGGCATCAAAGATCGCCAAGCCACACAACGCCGCCAGCGATCGTTCAGAATCAAACTGCCGCGACGGTTGCTCGATCGATTGCCAGACACTGCCCAGTACCATGAGCCCATTGTAAATGAAATGGAGACACTTGACCTGCATTTCTTTGGCCACCGGTTGCCGCCACATACATGACTCTTTCTTGTTGGACGGTTTGGGCACCGGTAAGACTTCCACAAACAGACTCGTGAGTAGTTGAATCACTTCATGGTGGAGCGATACACGTGAGGACGACGACCCATCGGCGGCGCGTCGCAAGAGAGATTCACACAAGTTCTTACACCGCGTAAACGCAGCGACCGCCAGTGGGATCGATGCGACGCGCTCCGGAACGTCCAAGAAACTGCCAAGTACGGGCACATTCACATCGGCCGCGTTGCCAGCGTATCGATTTTCAAAGCCTTCGGCTTGCAAAAGATGCATATTCGAGTGGGGCAGAAAGGGCTGTGTCTCTTGAAACGATGAGCCGCCACCACTTCGCGCTTGCATGGTTCTCTCTGCGAGCTTCTTAGCCGCGCTTTCCAGCTCGTCGAGCAACGTATCGACGCGCGTGATGGCATGGTTCACGTGGTGCAAGGCCCCAGTGCTTAGGTTGGTGGCCTCATGGTGGCGCAGACTCTTGAGTCCGATTTGCTTGACCGCCATTTCCACACAGAGCCGCTCGGAATACGAAAGCGCCTGCACGGGCAGTTGGAAACCTTCGCCATTCCATGGGAAAAACACACCCAAGGGGTCCTGTTCCACGAGTTCCTTGCCCTTTGGCGTCAACACCGACCCGTGCGCGTCCCGAATGATCAATGTCGGCATGCTGCGCAGTTCAAAGGCTTCCACCAGTTGCTTCCGTGTTTGCACTTGCTCAAAGGGCACCACAAGCCAGTCGTGGACGGGCAAATCCACAATCAATTGGTCAAATTCCTCTTGTCTCTCATCCAACGAGACCAGAATGACCACAAACTTTTTCTGTTGTTCCACACGAAGCTTGCTGGTCAACGCGACCAAGGTCTTGGTCAGTCGCTTACACGCGACGCTTCCGGCTTTGGCAAAATACAGACCCACCACGGCATCCGGTGGGATGGACGCCAACGTATGGGTTTCCCGCAACGGGTCCACCAGGGAAACCGCCGCCAGCGCACGCATGGCCTTCTCCAGTGCGTCGGCTGGGACGCCTTTGGCTGGATCACGTGCGACTTCCAGATCGCCCACGAGCCGTTCAAAGAGTTTAAAGCGGAGCCGATACAGCACCAAGTACTTGACTGCTGATGGGGAGAACCCGCCTTTGACGGTACACAAGAAACGGATGGCTTCCAGCACGCTCTTACAAAAACCCAAGTTCGAGCGCTGCACAGTACGGCCTTGCTTCAAAACGGGCACGACCACGTTTTGTGGTTGATGGCTCCACAGCGCGTCGGTCTCTTCGACCGCCAAAGGTAAGAGCTTGTCACCGGCGAGCCACGGCAAAAGCACGTCGTAAACGGTCTCCACGCGGTGGTACTCGCTCGGGGGCTTGCGCATCCAGAGCGAAAACAAAAGCGACCAAAACGCCAAGTCCAAAAACCGATGCGATGGGATCGATGTGAGCTGTACGAATGGCTGGACACGGATTTTGTCCCACTTGGTAGCTGCGTCCAGCGTCGTGGTATGGTACATTTCCGCGCCGGGTCCTTTGTTACAAACCGTGAAGCTGTAGTGGTCCGAGTCGGTTTTCTCGACCACGTAGATCATCGTGTGGCTGGTGACGTTGCCCACGTACCCACCAGGTACAAGCGTCGGCTGATTTGAAGGAAGCGCGGTCAAAAACGCCTTCCATTCCCGCAAAAAAGCTTGAAATTCCTTGGCATCGTTCACTTTCATGCCCTTTTCGGTCCATGCGCGGCATTGCTGAAGCTGCGGCAGCAGCGTGGCTTGGAGGAACGCTTCTTGGCCACTTGTGAAGACAAACTGTTTTGCATTCGCTGTGGTTGTGGTTGCAGAGGACGTTTGTAAGAAATGACAAAGCGCATCCAGCGTCGCGACAAGCGCTTGTGGGTTGCCGCCGAATTCGTACGGCGTGTTGCGCAAGTACGGATCGCCAAAGACGCCCAAGAACACGGGTGCGCGCCATACGCCTTCCGCCATATTCGTTCTTCTGCTTCTGCTTGACTTGTTTCTTCTTCCTGCTTGCTGTCCTCAGTGCTCCGTACGTGTACGTGCGCTGTTTGTCTTGTATGGGTTGCTTTTGTTCCTTCCCTCGCTTCTCTTGGCGATGGGATGTTCCCTTCTTCTTCTGGGTTGAAGGGGGGAGACCAACAAGACATGAGCTTTTGGATACGTTTTCGTCAACCAGTAATTTAGCCAATCAAACCCACAATGGGTTTCAAACAGGTGTGTGATTGGCCAAAAACCTCTCCAAAGGTCAATATTGAGGTATACTTATTAATAGTAGTCCTCAGGTCAATATTGACGTCATTTAGTCAATTTCGATGATCAGACATCAAGGGAAAGGTTGTGGGAGATTTTTTTGTGGAGAAGGATGGACATGGGAAATTGATCTCTTTCATTGGAATAGCTGCCTTCCAGGCGAGATGTTTGAGCTACCCAAGCTACTGGTACGTGTGAACAAGAAATGATCTGATTTTAGTTGGATTCAGCAAGGAACTTGTTGCGCGCTGGCACGGCGGTCTTGCAGTTGTCCGAGAAGAGACCATCAAGGCCAAGACGGAAAAACTGCAAGTACTCGTTCACTGGGTCGCCTTTGTAGTCCAGCGCGAGACGGTAGGCCTCGTCGCGGAACGTCCACGTGTGGATCTTGAGTCCGGCGGCGTGGGCATCTTTGAAAAGCTTCTCGTTCGGAACAACGTTGAAATCGGCATCGGTGACCTTGCCATCGCCCGTGACATCGACCTGCTGGCCTTTCTCATCGACCTTGTTGGCGATAGCCTTGACAAGGTAGCGCTTCCATGGCGCGACGACGTCGGCGTAGGTGGCGATCTCCGCGAGACCTGCCGGCGTGAGCATATCGATCGTGGTCTCGTTGCGGCCCGCGAGCGTCCAGTCGTACGGCTGCGTGTCTGGCAGCAAGTCGCCCGTCTTTGGGTCAATGACGTTGCCGTCCACAAGCTGCACAAGTGGGATCTTGGTGACCTTGCGAAGCTCTTTCAAGTTGGACACTTCAAACGACTGAATGAACACTGGCGCGTTCGCGTGGTTCCAGCCAGCCTTGGTCAACGCCGCCAGCATCTTGTCTTCCAGTGGCAAGTTGAGCGCACGGTGGTAACTTGGGTGCTTGGTCTCTGGGTAGATACCGACGACCCGCTTGAGTTCTTTTCCCTTGCTCTGCGCGAGCGCGATGACTTCGTCGAACGTTGGGATCGTGAACTTGCCGTCAAAGCTGTGGTCCCGCTCCTTCAGTGGCTGGACGGCGCGAAGCGTCTTGATCTCGGCGAGCGTGAAATCGCTCACGAAGAAACCCGTCTCTTCGTACCCGTCGATCTTGACCGTGCGCTTGCGGTCGGCAAACTCAGGGCGGGACGACACGTCAGTCGTGCCAATGATGTTTGGCTCGTGGCGCGCAACGAGGACGCCATCCTTGGTGATCACAAGATCTGGCTCGATGAAATCCACACCAGCCTCAATTGCAAGCGTGTAGCCTTCGATCGTGTGGTCTGGCAAGTAGCCAGGCGCACCACGGTGTCCGACCACAAGTGGGCGGTTCTTGGAAGGCGTTGGCTCTTTGGTGGGCGTGCTGTCGTCACAGACTTGGCCAGCGTGGACAGCCGCCGACGCGAGCGCCATGAAGAGAACACCGGCGTACCAAACCTTGGCCATTTTGTTGATCTTGTCGTGCGTGCAAAAGTACTGGCGAGGAAGCCAAGTGGGTCGGTGCTGGAAGATTGAGGAATGAGAGAGATGATGTTGGTGGCCATTGTCTCGGCACGTCTTCTTTCCCATGTCGTCTTCACGACACAGTCGGCAGCGATTGGCTTGCGCATCGTGCTGTTCTTGTGTGCACCAGTTGGTGGGTTGTCCATTTGCTCTTGTGGCTTGACCTTGCACACCATCAGGTGTGGCTGACAAAAAATTACGTAACGTTTTGAACCAAAACAAGATGAGTATTGTAGATTCTCCAAGTCCAAAGCTTCCCTTGGTATAAGAACCTTTCAGATCCGCGTTTTCACACAAAGCACCTATTTGAGGACAGAGCTACCCCGTTTTTGTGCAGAATGGACTGGACGGCATAAGGATGTCACCACGCAAACGAATGAACATCCAACGAATCTGAATCTGAAACACTCCATCTCGGTGCTCACCATGTCATGATCGTTCACGTTTCGACTGGAGTGAACCAGCTTCGAGTGCCTGAGAGAACGTGGGGTCCCACGGTGGGGAACGTGACGATGTCGGCCCCGTGGTCTCATATCCAACATCTCCTGGATTCCAGGAGATGTATTTGCGCGGTGCCAGCCACGACAACAAGTCAGCTGGCGACTGCACCTGGTAATTTACAACAGCCATGCAGTATCCTCCAGTGTATGCTAACGTTATCTGAAGATCGTCCGGAAAACTGTCCCAGAGTGTGTGCCTGAAAATTGAAAATCACGATTTTGTGAGCTCCAAGTCTTGCCACAACTGCTTCGTAGATGCTGCTGTACAATACACCGTTTACAACAGGTGCTCTCACTTTCCCCCAACCTGCTGTACCAGTACAGTGCGGTGTATAATCACGTTCTGCTGCAGAATACATCCGCATTTTGCTTTGAGGTGCATGGGACGTTGCTCTTCGTTGCCAGCAACTTTGCCTCCAGAATGATTCTGGCTGAATCTGAGCGGGTGATCTGAGTCCGCGCCACGTTTTCCCCAAAAAAGCCAGAAACTTCAGTCGCCGCCCTTTCGCTTCAAGATTGCCGACGTTATTGACCAATCAAAATTCACATCGGTGATTTCTGATTCGCTGAAAATACCACCTGAAAAGCCTTCGCTGACGTCGACGGCAGCACCTCCCCTGTCGCTCCTTCCCAAAATGGAAACGGCTTGGCCCTTGGCTGGCCAGGAGCAAGCCACGCATGAAGGAATGGTTTTCAGTTCCAAAATAGCTGCCGCCCACACAGCAAAGCATATCCAGCACCCGCGTCCGTCGCTACTACACAACCAGCAAGATGGCGACGATTGCTGCGCACGCTGTGCTGCTGGCACGCGACTTGGAGCTCCCCCATGTGAGCGCCGCCATCGGCGCATGCCTCGACTACTCGGCCGGATGGACCATCGAGTGCGCGGCCGCTGGCGGACTCAAGTTCTTGGTGCAACATATCGCCATGCAAGCGACTACAACAGCGGCTACAATCACTACGCAAGAAGACGAAGAGGCTGTTGAGAAAGGCCAGCACAATTCGTTGGTGATGGATTTTGCCGCGCGCAACGGCCACTTGGAGATCCTTCAGTGGCTCCACGGCCACAAGACGCTCGGCCGCTGTTCGACTCGATCCATGGACGACGCTGCTAAGAACGGGCATCTCTCGATCGTCAAGTGGCTCCATGGAAACCGCACCGAAGGATGTTCGAAGAAGGCCATGGACTACGCGGCGCGCAATGGCCACTTGGCGATCGTCCAGTGGCTCCATGAGAACCGCAGCGAAGGCTGCACGAAGAAGGCCATGGATCTGGCGGCCATGCACGGCCATCTGGATGTTCTCCAATGGCTTGCCGCGCATCGCCAAGAAGGCTGCTCCTCCTTGGCGCAAGTGCATGCAGCAAGCGAAGGCCATCTCCCTGTGGTGCGCTGGCTCTGTGAGCACATGAAAATGGCCTGCGCGCCGACCGCGATGACCAAAGCTGCCCGCAATGGCCGCTTGCATGTGCTGGAATACCTGGCCACCACGTACCCAATGGAATTCGAGCGCAGTGGCGCCAAGATGTTCCACGCGACGATCGCGAATGGACATGTGCAAGTCATGACGTGGCTCATCGCGGTGCTTCCTGTCAAGGCGCTCAAGTGTGACGACGGAAGCGCCACGACGTATTCGTGGATGGACGTCGCGGCCGAGTACGGCCAAGTCGCCATCCTTCAGTGGTTTTGTGACCATGCGAATGAACTGCCCGTGGGCGTCCAGATCGACGGCCACTTGCCCGCATGTACCGTGGAAGCGATTGAAAAGGCCGCTGGGAATGGCCATATTGATGTGCTCCATTTCCTGCAAGACCATGGAATGGTCGAGATCGGATCGGAAGACGATGCCCTCAAAGCACTCGCCGCTGCGGTCCACGGCGGCCACCGCGCTTGCGTCCAGTGGCTACTGGAAAACTTCCAGCAGTACTACGAAGCGCCCACTGCGTCCACGGCGGTCATGGACACTGCTGCCGCGTCAGGCCACGTCGACATTTTGGACTTTTTACGTGCGAACGCGGCGACCTCACGGTGGCTCACGAGTGCCAAGGCGGTCAACGAAGCCTCACGGCAAGGCATGCTCAGCGTACTACAGTGGCTCCACGCCAATGAAGTCTCAAGTGAGGATGAAGCGGTCGAACAGCAGCAGCAGTCACTTGCCGCTCCGCGTTGGACACCTCGTGCGCTGGAGATGGCGGCTGCGAATGGCCACTTCCACGTCGTGCAATGGATTGTCACGACTCGCAGCACAGAATGCCGCTCGGCCGAAGCGCTGAATGCAGCGGCCTACATGGACCACTTGGAGATCGCGCAATTCCTGTACGCGCAGATCCGCTCATCGTGCTCGGTCGTGCAGGCGCTTGAACACGCGGAAGAAGGCGGCGCTGAGGACACGCTCGAGTGGCTCCAGTCCTTGTCACCACAAGATCGCCCTTGAGTTTTTATGAAATGCCGTCACACGTCGCATACACCAAACACCATAGACTACATATGATTGGATAAAATAGAATGCATAAATGTCATTTCAACCAATGAAAAATCGCAAAATCGTATTTTTTGGTTTTCATCATCCACACACAATCCGAAAATGACCGTGACCATGACAGGAGCGGAACGACGCGTTGTCGGCATCACGGTCGCCAGCCGCGTGGGGATCTCGCTGGTAGCAGTCGCGACATCGCTGCTAGTCGTTCCGTACGATACCTCCGGTCGCTTGCTTATGCCAAATGCGGCGGCGCCGCTCGCAGCGTTCAGTAACTGGGACGGCGTCTACTTTGCACGCATCGCGATGAGCGGCTACGACTACGAACACTTCCACGCCTTTTTCCCACTGTACCCGCTGCTTGTGCGCTACTGCAGGTACATCTCCCCTTTCTCTCTGCTGTAAAGGGCGCACGGCGCTCTTGCTAAGAGCTATCATGATCTTATGCGTGTAGCTACCTGCTTCCCTTCGCGGACCAGACCGCAGTCCCCATAGCCGGATGGATCATTAGGTGCGTGCATATGTGCGGGTACTACCGGAGTAGCTCTTCGCCATGGTGTCATCAAAGCCAACAGACCATCGTATAACTCCAAAGAACTCCTTCTTTTCCTAATGCGCTTGTCATTTCCCATTCTTGTAGCAACGGGAGCTTTGTGCTCGCGGCCTTGTATCTGTACCGACTCGGATGCCTCGTGTTGGCCCACGAACCCACTTCTCGTCGCGCTGCGTACTTGTTCTGCATCGCCCCGTCCAGCGTCTTCATGTCTGCTTTCTACAGCGAAAGGTGCGACACAGACACCACGGCCAGCCATTGCTTTTTAATCTCCCTCCCTCCACTGACTGTTGTCGTCCACTTGTCAGCTTGATGTGTTTGCTGAGCTTTTCCGGCATGTTTTACGTCGAGACTTATAAACGTCGTTCGCGTCACTTTGGCTCGCTTCTCATCGCCGCCATCTTGTTTGGCTGCGCATCAGCTACGCGGTCCAACGGCGTCTTGCTCTCGTGTACGTTGCCAGTATACTCTCCCTCTCCATCCTCATCACCACTGGCTAAGCACGCTGTCTTGTGACGCGCAGTGTACATCGCCTGGGCTCGCCTTCTCGAATCGCCGTCACTCGTATCCGCGCCACGGTGGTTCCTGACTCACTGGTTCGCGACAGCGCTGCTCGGCGTGATTGCCGTCGGCCCTCAGGTGCTCTACTTCATACAGGCCATCCGTGTGTACTGCCCAGAGCTCGTACGCTCGCTCGCTCCGAGCGCTTCTTCTTTTTCGATGGTGGAGACGCTGATCACGCAGGACCGCCCATGGTGCAGCGCCGTGATCCCCAACGTCTCGGCCATGTACATGTTCATCCAGCGCGAGTACTGGGACGTGGGCTTTCTGCGCTACTACCAGTGGAAGCAAGTGCCCAACTTCCTTCTCGCGAGCCCCATGCTCATTCTCAGCGGGTACTGCGTCTGCCGGTTCTTCTGTGTCTTCATCTTGTTCCCATTGAGAAGTCGGTCACAGTGGGCAGTCGATGTGGCTCCGTACTTTGCCCACTGGGCGTTTCTATTGGCCAATGCGCTTCTGGTGGTCCATATCCAAGTCACCACGCGGCTTTTATCGGCGTGTCCGCCGTTGTTTTGGGCGCCAGCCATGTTTTTCTTTTCGTCACAACGACAGGGGGCGACCATGGCGCCTTGGGCTGACACCCGACCCAAGCAAATTGACAGACAACCGACCCAACCACCGGCAGGCAAGGCCGTGGTCGTCTACTTTGTGGTCTTTTACATCGTAGGCGCCGTGTTGTTCAGCTCTTTCTATCCGTGGACTTAGGAACTGGGATCAGGTCCATTTATAACCTTGCGATCCTCCATCCGACCCGACCAGATCCCAAGAAGTTTACGATCATTGCTAAAAATAAAAAAGACGATTCAGTTGCCCATCCCGTTCAGTACGAACGGTTATATTCTATTTATGGGTCTCACGTAAACGCCAAGGACCACGGCAGAACCCACGAGAAGCAAGAGAGCGATGTAGCTATTTGCTCGGAGCCAGATTGGTTGGACCCACGAGTCAACTCGAGTCTTCCTTACGGACACATACAGACACGAACAGTGAGTGGCCATGCTTGCGATTGACATGGCCGGTCCTCCCGTGGTCACGGCCGCATCCGCCAAGCCACCGCCGCCGTCGTCACGCGTTCGACCGCTCCCCGATGCGTCCCGCCGACCCGCTGCCAGTACTGGCCGAGCCTTTGCGAGCACTGGTCGAGCCGCCGCCGTGACGAGCGCCACGGGCATCAATCTCGATGACGCATCGTCCAAAGGCAATTGGCGTCGCCTCTCCAGCGAGGCCGACCCGGCGCGGCACGGCGAAGACTCCCAGTACGACCGCTCCGTGAATTCTTCGGCGGTCGTCTCGACTGCCGACCACTTTGCGAGCTTGGCGCAGATGCTCACGACGACCAACCCGAATGGGCTTGGGCCTGTGACCAAGACAGCCACCCACGATGCCATCATCCACCACTTCCAGTTGCGCCACATGTCCCCAAGGGCGTCCTACGCTCGCAGGGACGACGACGACGAGCTCCATACAGACAACCAACGGATCGTCGATGGCTCGTTAAACACGCTGTTTGCGACCCGCCGGATGCTTCAGTTGGGCCGCAAATCCAAAAGCACTCGTGACTCGATGGCCGCCAGTATGAGAGACCTCCAAGCCCACAAGCACAAGCAAAAGCAGCACGCAGCGGTCGCCGTGTCAAGAGGCTCCTGTCGTCGCCAAGTCGTGCAGTGGGGCCTGGCTGCCTGGCAAACGATGCGCGCTTTGCTCAAGACGATCAAGAAGCCGTGGTCGCCACACGGCGTGGTCGCCCACGTGCGTAGTGTGGTGCTGTGCCTCGCGTTACTCACCCAGATCGTGCTGTTCCCATTCGCGCCCGTGTATTTCCCACACGGCAGCCGGCTCTTGACTGCGTGTTGTATCGCCTATGATACCGTGAGTCTACTGGATCTTCTGGTGAGTGTCAACACGTCTTTCTGTGACCCCAGCAAGCCCCATCAACTGGAAAAGGCGAGATCCAAGATTTGGAAACACTTTCTGGGGACGCGTGGCAAAGTGGGGCTCTTGGTTGATGCCATCGCGTCGCTGCCTGTCGCCTCTGCTCTCATCTTGGCGCACTCGTGCCAGTACCAGCAGCACCAGTGGCCACGGGGCGATACGCTGGGGCTCGCGGTGGGCATGCCACACAGCGTCCTGCGGATGCTTCGCTGGTACTGGCTGCTCAGCCACACGGTTCAGAACGCACGCGCCGTGCGCGTCACCAAGCAAGTGTCAGTTCGTCTGAGTCTGCAACGGTATCCCCACAGTGGCCACGTGGCCCGCGTCGTGTGGCTGCTCATGTTGACCACCCACTACATCGCATGCGCCGCCCGTCTCCTGCGAAGTGGAGCCAACGAAGAGGAAGAGGAAGATGCGACGCCATGGACGCTGTACACTTCGGATCTGTTCTTGGCCGTGCAGCTTGTTGTCGGCCATAATCCGTCGCCGTCTGACACAAGAGAGACCCGCCGCCAGCCACCACCCATGGTCTTTTCGATCATCGTGATGCTCGTCGGTTGTCTGGTGCTCGCGGTCGTGACCAGCCAAGTCGCGCTCACTCTAGTGCGATCCCAAGCCAACAGCAGCCGGTACCACATGAATCTCACCAAGGCCTCGGCGGCCATGGACAAAATGCACTTGCCGCCGCTCTTGAAGCGCCACATCCACCAATACCACGACCATTTGTGGACCGAACACGACGCCACCGATGGCTCGAATCTTGCGTCTTTTTCCGATGGCCTTTCGCCGTCGCTGGCGCTTGAAGTGCGACTTTTCAAGTACATGGACTTGGTGCTGGGCGTGCCGTTTTGGCGCAATTGCAGTGCCGATTTTGTCACCCAGATCATGCTCCAACTGCAAGTCCGAGCGTATTTACCAGAGGATTACGTCATGCGCCAAGGAGAGATCAGCGACACGCTGTTCTTGCTCAATAGAGGCGTGTGCGAGCTGGAAGCCACGCGCTCGTCCAGTGATCCAGACGATTCGCTTGCCGTGGCGATAGCGTCGGCGCGGCCCCGTGTGAGACAACTCACGGCTGGCGTGGCGTTTGGCGAGCTCGCGCTGCTCATGAACTACAAGCGCACCGCGACAGTCAAGGCGCTGACGTTTGTGGATATGTGCGTGCTCACAAGGCAGGCGTTCCAGCAAATCTTGGCCCGCTACCGAGATGACCGCCGCGAAGTGCTGCGTGAGATTTTGCTCAGTTGTATGGAGAAACAAGCCCAGAAATTTGTGCCTTTTCCGTGGGAAGAGCTTGTCCAAAACGCCGTGGCGCAGCGGCCAGACAAACCGCCACCGGCGACGCCATGGGAGGCTGCTGAAGTGCTCGTGGATTTGATTTGCGCTCCCGAATCCACCGATGGGAGCGTCCAGTTTGGGTTCAAAGACCTGGATTTCGTCTCCCAACATCGACTACTTCCCGTCGTCCAGCAGCAGCAGCCAATGGTGGATGCGGTACCGGCAGTCACAGTAGCCGATGACGACGGCACTACGATGGCCGCTCGGTTGCAGCGGATGGAACAGTGGCAGTCACAAGCGAGTCAGCAGCTGGAAAAGATAGAGCAAACGATGCAGACCATGACCACGGCACTGGCAGCACTGTCTGCTGCTGTTGGAGGTGCTGGGCCTTTTGCTGGATCTGCTGGACTTGCTGGATCCGATAATGGACCTGCTGCATCTGGCCTAGTTGCATCGGACAATTCACTGCCTGCGCGGCCACTGCCATTGTCCACGCCGTCGTCGCTTCAAGGCCGTCGATTATCAGCAGGCAACACCTTGAGACGGCTGTATTCGAAATAAAAAAAACGTTCCATGGAACTGGCCTTTCTACATTTGTATTTGATTTCACTATGGTACTCAAATATATGACCTACCGGTGGCGTAACTCCGCGACCAGTTCGCGTACGAGCGTCTCGAGCGAGGCCACGCGGTCCATCGTTTGTTGTTGGTACATCACCAGCTTGTCTACACGGTCGTGGCAGCCACAGCTACCAGCAGTGGTAGTACGAGTACCAGTCCCAGTCCCAGTCCCTGTCGACCTATCCATATTAATACTGGCACCGCTTCTTTTCCGTTTGTTCCTGATCGTCTTCCCGACAGGTTCCAGTTGGAAATCGGACAATCCATCAAAGTCATGGAAGCCAAACGTCACCGTCGTATCGGCCACTTCGCCGCCTTGTGGGCTGATGTAATCCACCAGCAGATCCGCGGCTTCCCACACCGTGAGCTGCGTGTGGCTGGTCCACGGCAGCGCGGGCGAAGCCTCCAGGAGCAAGCGGTCGACCATTTCTTCCCACGGGAACGCGATGAACCGCATGGCGCTTTTCTCAATGCAGCTGAGCATCAGCTCGTGGAGCACATCACGGCGGTCTTCTCGGTACCGCACCAGCAATCTCTGGAAGCAGAGCCGGCTGAGCACACAGATCTCCACGTAGCTGGCAGCTCGCACATCCGCAGTGCGGCGGTAGTTCATCAGAAGCGCCAGTTCGCCAAACGAATGCCCAGCCATGAGGTGGCGCACGTTGACAGCGCCTGCCGTGCCTGCCGTGTCGGCCGCTGTGCGGACCGTGTGGCGTGTGAGCCGCCCAGAGGCCGTCGCCAGCCCACCGCTTGATGCTGCCGGGCAGCTCGTGAGCTCGCAGACGCCGCGGTTGATCAAGAAGAGCCCGTCGCCGATCTCTCCTTGCCGCACAATGTAATCCTCGGGCAAGTACGCGCGCACGTCCAGGCTGAGCATGATTTGGGTGACAAAATCGGCGCTGCTGTTGCGCCAGTAGGGCACACTCAACACCAAGTTCATGTACTTGTACAAACGCACTTCCAGGCCAAGCGCTGGTGATAATTCATTGGCAAATTTGGCCAAGTCACCATCAGTGGTGTCGTGTTCAAACCACAAGTGGTTGTAATACTGGTGGATCCGCCGTTGAAGCTGAGGAGGCAATTGCATTTTGTCCATGGTCGCAAAGACCGACTCCAGCTTCCGTTGGTAGAGCGACGAGTTGGACGAGAAGTTGATCAGCACCAGCGCCACGCCACCTGTGATGCACGCCACCACCAGGTACCCGACAAGAACTGCAGCGATGCTGTACAGCGACTGCGCCATGCTCGTGGTCGCGCCGCCTTGGCCTTGCAGTAGCTGGACCGCGTAGTACAAGTCGCTTACGTACACTTGCCATGGATGCGCTTCAATCTCTTGTGTATCAATTGCATCGCTGCCTGTGAACAGTGCAAACCGCCACAGACACGCCACGTAGTGGGTCACAAACACAAGAAACAAGACGATCTTGGCAATTGCAAAGGCGTACGAGACGCGGCTGTAGACAAGCCGAAACCAAAAGGCCTTGGTGGCGCGGACGACCCGTAAAAACCAAATCGATTTGACAAACGACGCCCAGCTGATGAACCGCACGATGGAGTGGAGCTCTCCGGCCATGATCGCACCGGCGAGCTGCTGGTGGGACAAGTCGTGCGGCTGCTGTGCGGCGACCATGGAGACGATGCGGTCGGCCGGGATGGACGAGAGCAAGTCGAGCCAAAATCGCCAGCCCGAGCGAATGTATTTGGACAAAATCTTGCGACGGCTGAACTCCAATTGGTCGGGCTTTTCGTAATACGCCGTGTTGCAGGAAGCGGCAAAGTCGACCACGTAGCAAATGTCAAAAATGGCTTTCAGTATCTCCATCGGGTTGGTTGTGTTT
Organism: Pythium monospermum; assembly: GCA_023336165.1. Classification (NCBI taxonomy): domain Eukaryota; phylum Oomycota; class Peronosporomycetes; order Pythiales; family Pythiaceae; genus Pythium; species Pythium monospermum. Next base: position 34,869 of record JAADWJ010000109.1, read on the forward strand.
TGTGGGAAGTAGACGGGTGAGAAAGGGATCACAAAAAGCTGAATGAGCATCACTAGGACAAGCACCAGCCCACGCGCTTTTGAGAACGAGCCAATGGGAGAAAATGGCGTCATGGCCGCGTGTGCAAAGCCATGAAGCCGTCGCACCCAGCGCCGTTGCATGCGCTGGAAATGGCGCTTGGAGACCGGAATCATATGCGCCATGCTCGTGGTCGCCGAGCCGCGGCGCCGGAATTCGTGGATCTTGGCGGCGTTGACCATGCGCTGCGCGTTGGCGGTGGCCGGGTCGTCCTCCAGGCCGTCGCCACCGTCCTCCACGCCATCGTCGTCGTAGCGGGTGTCGTCTTTATCCACGTCGTTGGGCGCGTTGGGGTGGCCGCGGTGGTGGTGGTTGTGGTGGTGTGGTTCTGGGTCCACGACGCGCCGCAAATGGAAGTGCTTGACGATGGCGTCGTGGTTGGCCGCAGTGGCTGTGAGAGGCTCGATACTGTGGCTTGAGCCACCAGCACCAGCAGCGGGAGTCGCAGTGGCAGTAGGCGAGGCCGCGTGGTGGCTGTGGCTGTGGCTATGGCCGTGGCCGTCTGCGACTGCGACGGGTGTGACTTGGTGGCCGCTGCGGCCGGCCGACGGCGGGTGTTGGTGGTCGAATGAGCCACTGGCCTGCGAAATTTGGGCGACCAGCTTGCTGATCGAGGATTTGCGGCTGCCCCGCGACGGCTCGAACGCATGCGGCCGCTCGACGATCGGAGGCAGAGCTGCATCGCCATACAAATCACGAAGGCTCATTTGGCCAGGCGGCCGCAGCGGCGGTTCTTTCCCATTGGCGGCCATGCTGCTGGGCGTGTCTGGAGAGAGGATTTTGCTTTTTTATTTCGTCAAGTTTTCGCAGCAGTTTGGGTGAAATCGGTATGGTACTGAGGTGCGGTGGCCTTCAGTGAACCACACGAAACCACCGACCCCATGAACCCCATGTACTACCATGAAACGGACCGCACGATGCTATTTTGAGCACTGCCCGTCTCAAAGCGGTTGACATTGGACAGACCTCCACGACCAAGACGCGAAGATGTTGGAACCGGTAATGGCAACAGCCAAGTCATTTCATGCGAATAGTAAGTCGTACAGGACCTAGGACGCATAGAACCATGCGACAGTCGATTGAGCTCTCGACTGACGATGGGGACTCAGCTGCAGCTACTGCTAGGAATCGAAACAGTCACTACTACAAGCAAGTGATTTATGCTACTGACCTTGGTAGGATGTGTGCTACTTCGAAATAACAGCTCGTTGGCGGTCAACCAGTGTGAACTTGCGGCAGCAAAGGCTGCTACCTAAATATGGGCTCAACCATCAAGCATCCATAGTGGAATCAAGTACAAATGTAGAAAGGCCTCCTTTGTACTACGTAGTACAAAATTCATCTTGTCGTGTAATTCAGTCCCAAAAAATAAAAAAACAACTCGTCTTCGCAAAAAAACACGATCGAGAGAACGACAAGGAGAGAGGAAGAGAAAGTGAGCGACGGATTTGCTTCGTACAGCAATGCACATGGACCCCAAGACAGTTCACGCGGACACCAGCCGGTCGATAAACAAGACAGAAAATCCAGCCCAGCCAACATGCTAAGGTTTTCACCCGCGCGACTTGCGCACTTTCAGTTTTTTCTCCAGCCGCGCGCGTGCCGACGAGCCATTCGTCCCATTCGATTTGCGCTTCCCACGGTTGCTGGTGCTGCTTGTGCCTTTCGTTGCATTCGCTGGCGATGGCAGAGGCGGCCGCACGATCACTGGGAGTGGCGGCGGTTTATTCGTCGCGTGCGCGCGATGCGCTGGCTTTTCTTCATCCGCGTCGGACGCTGAAGCAGACGACACTATGTGTCTGTCCTCGCCGTGATCGCCATCATCGTCGTCGTCGCCTGTCATCAACGGATCTTCTTCCATCTCGTCGTCTTCGTAGTGGTGCCGTGTCTTCTTCTTTTTCTTTTTTCTGTCCAGTGGTGACTGGTGGGAAGCAGCCGCTGTTGTCTTGTTTGTTGCATTCGTCGTCAAAGACCGAGGCCGTTTGTGGACCGCTTTGGCTGGCTTGGCTCGTTTCCGTGGGGTCGTTTCTTCCGGACTCGTCGCGACACTTCCGTGGCGAGACGGAGACGGAGATGGAGACGGCGGTGCGGACGGCGGAGGCGGAGGAGGTGGCGGTGGGCAAGTATCGTCCATAGGAGGCGGAACCGGAGGAGCTGGTGGTGGTGCGACCGCCATCGCCGCCGCAGATGAGGAGCCCAGCCGCACAGCACTATCCCCGGATGCCTTGCGTGGACTGGCCGCCTCCTTCGCCACCACCGTCGATGTCTTCTGCTTGGTTTTCTTTTTCGATGTTGGTGTCGTTGGGTTTGATGCTCTCTTCGGCTTGCTTGTCTTGCTCTTGCTTGCCTTGCTCTTAATCTTTTTGCCTGAACAGCTCGCGCACACAAACGAATCCGGGTCCTCGGCAAGATCCGGGATGCCATTGCAAATGGTATGTTGCCAAATTGTACACTTGTCACACTGGACCATGCGGCGATGGTCGTCGTAGTTTTTTTGCTTGATGCCACAAGGCGGACACACAAAGAGCCACTCGTTCGGATTTGCGCGACAGACGTGGCACCAAAACACTTCTGGGATCGGCTGCGGCGTCACACAGTCGCCGTGGACCCACGTGGAGCAGTTCTCGCACTGGACCATCATGCGGCCGTCGTCATAGTTCTTGCCGCCTGCGCCGCACTTGCACGCGACAACCCACTGCTCTTCTTCGGCCCACGCGGTCATGACCAGCACGCCTTTGGACGCTTTTGTCGTTTTCTTCTTGGTCGACTTCTTGGAGCGTTTCACGCCATTCAGTTGGTCGTCGAGCCGTTCGCGTGCGATCAACACCACTTGGTCTTTTTCTCGTTTCGTAATTTCCAGTTCTTTCAGCTTGGCTCGCTTCCGGATCGCGAGGAGCGCGTCCACGGGCACAGGCGGCAGCTCTGGGTACGCGTTTTCTGGGTCCGACGCGTTGTCGCTTTCACTGGAACTGCTCTCTTCCACGCGATCGGGCAACTCTTCTTCTTCCACTGGATTGTCTTTTTGTTGTGGCGGTTCGGCTGGGTCTTTTACTTGTACAACAGGCTCATGGAGGGCTGGCGGGTACTGCTCGGTCTTTTCTGTGTGGGCAACACCATCTTCTTTTACATGCGCTTCTTTATCCTCTTCTTCTTCTTCATGGTCACTGCCGCTGCCGCTGCTACTGCTGCTGTCGTCGTTGCTGCTGTCATCGTCGTCGCTGCTCGAGTCGCTGCTGCTTTCGTTTGTATCGTTGTTCGTGTCATTGCCGTTGCCATTTTCACGTGGTGCTTGGCCGCCGCCGCCGTCGTCCTGGTCCGTGTCTTTGCCCGTGTCGCCACCGTCCGAGTCGCTCCCACTCGACGACTCACTCGACGACGAACTGGACGCACTGCTGCTGTTGCTGCTGCCCGTCGCACTGTAGCCCGCATTCGCTACCGCCCGCTGCTTCATCTCTTGTCGTTGCAGCGGCAGCGGCTGCGATTGTGGATGAGGTTGTGGCTCTGGCTCCGACGGTGGTTGGGCCATGACTGGAGCCAGTGGCTGCATAGTTTTCTCTGTGGCGTGGCCTTTCTCATCGTTCGTGGCGTCCATCTCCGCCTTCTTCTTCTTCTCCACGACCGCCGCCATCTTCTCCACCATCACATGGGGTGCCACACGCACGCCTGCTTTGCACATTGCCGTGACGCGCGCCACCACCGCTGTTGTATCGTCTTGGTCGTGCGTGTGCTGCTGCTGCTGCTGCTGCTGCTGCTGCTGCTGGAGCCATCCACGCAGTGTCGCGATCAGTGCGTCCATGCCTTGCCACTCCCACTTGGTTAAAATCGACGGACACGTCGTGAGCATCTTGGCGTAATGGACACCAGCGTACCAGATGACACTTGGGAACTCGGGAAAATAGAATTTGCCTTCAATTTGCTGGGTTTGCTCTTTTTTGTACACTTGGAAATGCGTTTCCATGTGGTAGCCACTCAAGAAATTGCCACCAAACGAAACCGCATCTTCGGGCGTGTACACGGCGTGGATCCACCCAGAAGGAAGCAGCAGCGTATCACCTGCGCGCATCTCTACCACGGTACAATCACCTTGCTTCACGAGGTCGCCAAAGAACACGGGGTTGGCTTGCGTATACTCGGCTTCCCATTGCGCAAAGAGGCGCAGGTTCGCGTCGGTCGGAGGGATCACAAAGAAAAACTGCAGCAAAGAAATACGACACGGTGAGTAACCGCGACTCCCAGAGCGTAACCTTCCTCCTAACTGTACCTTGCGTCCTTTGTACAAATGGTACCAGACCGACGAGCCGCCAAAGTCGATATGGAACTCGGTGTAGCTGGTAGCCGCGCTCATCAGACAGTACAGCTGCACATGCGGTGTCAAAAGGCGCTCCTTCTTGGCCAGTGCGCTGCTATTCGGGTGGTGCGTGCCCCAGTGTTTCTCAACCCAGCCAATTTCTTTGACCACTTTCGGCGCGCGCACGAGTTGGTCGAGCTTTGTGCCGCTGCATTCCAAGCTGATGAGGTTGAGAGTCTTGTCGCGGGTGCGAGGCGGTTGCGTAAAGTAGCGCATCCACTGTGCGAGCGTCCAATCGTCCGTGAGCTCGCGCTGGGTCGCCACGTCAATGGCTCGCGCGCGCCGCTCGGAGCCGATAGCGGCCGCAAGGTCGTCCAGCGATGCGCTGCCCTGTGCGGGGACTGTGGACAGCATCCATCCAGTGGTCCACGCGGTCAGCAGGTTTTGTACCATTATGGCGTAGGAGATGGGTTTCGTTTGGCAAGTCTCACCTAGTAAATCGACTTGTGCGGGCGTTGGGATCACCAGTGGGCATCGGAAGCCCGTCGCGTCAAGCTGTAGATACACAGATACACAGATACATTCCTCATACGTCGTCAGTCTCCTTTTGTTTCTAATCGCCTGTCTTTTTTTTCAGCATTTGGCGGTCGTACATAGCTCTTGTCGATATGCTGGTCGGACGCTACGAGTGTCGCGACGCCAGTGGCCGTCGCGCTGGCAAACCGCTTCACCAGCTTGTCGTACGTTTCACAGCGCTGGCGCAAGGCCTCTTCTTTGCGATCCACACGTACAGACGCCATCCGCGCTGCGTAGGGAGTCCCACAGAGCGGTGGAAGTGCTACATCAAGCGACATGACTTCCCCCCGTTGGTCCCGTTTGTTGCCGTCGCCGTGTTCTCAACAAAACAAAAGGAAAACCCCTCCAAAGATGATTTCAAATCACCTCGTAAATGAGGTTTTGGAATCGTGTGTCATAGATCCCTTGTTTGGAAACCCAATAATCCCTTGTGCAACAGTGTATCATCCCGCGTAACAGAACGGGACACGGGACGACGGCGAACGCACACGACGAGCTCACCAACCAACCCAGACGGAGAGCCACAAAAAGCTCGCCAACGTCATATCTAATACCACAGCCATGGCCCAGTGGATGCTTGTGCGCAACGGGTTGCTGCATTGCGGCAGCGCCCATGCGACGCTTGTTGTCCCTACGGCCTCCGCCACGGCAAGCATGCCGTCCGCGATCATCGCAAGCCGCAACAGATCCATGGGCGTATCTGTCCATTCACTGCGCAGATTCTCGACGATTCCTGACCGTCGCAAGCGCAACCACTTCAAGAGCAACCGCGACCATAAAGACGCAAATGCTGTGGACGATAAACCCAAAGTTGGCAGTTGGAATCTCTTCGATAGCGCTGCAGGACAGGGTAAGGGCACTGGTGCCAATGCGAATGGATCCAAAGCCAAGACAGGGGCAGGTGGTGGAGCGGACTCGGCTGGGCCAAAGGGAAACGACCGCCAGGGTCCAAAGAAAGTGTACGGCCGCCGAGCTGGTGGACTCGCGGGCAAGGACGGAAACGGTGGCAACGGTGACAAGTTCGCGTTCACCAACAAATTCCAGAACCTTCTTTCGTTTGCATTCGATGGCGACGACGACAACAAGAATAGCACGAAAGACTCGTCGTCTGCGCCGCCCACCATGACGCTACCCACTCGTGGTGGGCTCAAAGGCAAGAAGTCTCCACTGGGTCTCAGCACCCAGAACCGCAAGCCAGCGTTTGGTGGCTTCCAGAACCGACTCGACTTGGACGGCGCCAATGAGACGACCACAGACTTGGCCACAGATGACGACGAGGACAGTGCCACAACCGCTGCCCACAGTGAGGATAGCGATGCTACACGAATGAAGAAACCCAAGCCCACAGCCGAAGAAGTTGCCAAGAAAAAGCAGCTCAAACATAAAACCAAAAAAGATGGACGCAGTTTACTCAAGAACTTCAAATTCGAAAATTCCATTTTCGGGTCCGATAGCGATCTCTTTGGCCACGTGGATTGGGACGAGCGCGGTACGGTGAACCGGGAAGAGCGCCGCTTCAAGCGCCAGCAACGCAAGGCCGACAAGCGGCCCGAAAAAGTCGTGCTTCCGCCGCAAGAAGTGGAAATCCCGACCCGCATCTCGGTCAAGGACTTGGCCGACCGCATGGGCGTGAAATCCAAAATTCTCATCCGCGCGCTACGCGATCTTGGCGAGCGTGGCGTGAACGACACGTCGATCCTGACAAACGATATCGCCGAAGTCGCAGTCGAAGAGCTCAATATGATCCCGGTCTTGTTGCCTCCCGATTTTGTGGATGTCGAGCTGACGCCGTTGCCAGCGGATTGCTCCATGTTCGCGGTGCGTCCGCCTGTGATCTCGGTCATGGGCCACGTGGACCACGGCAAGACGACGCTGCTCGACACGCTGCGCAAGGCCAACGTCGCGGCGTCCGAAGCCGGTGGCATCACGCAGTCGATTGGTGCCTTTTCCGTGGATTTGGGCGACAAGTTTGGCAAAATGGGGGCCATCACGTTCATTGACACGCCAGGCCACGCAGCGTTCAGCAACATGCGGTCGATGGGCTCGGAAGTCACGGATATCATTGTGCTTGTGGTCGCGGCGGACGACGGCGTGCGTCCGCAGACCCGCGAAGTGATCCGATTGGCTCATAAAAACCAAGTGCCGCTTGTGATCGCCGTCACCAAGATGGACATGCACTCCCACGACCAGGAGGAAGTCACCAAGCGGATCGCGGACGAGTTGCTCCACCATGGCGTGGTCACGGAATCCATGGGCGGCGATACGCCACTGGTATGTGTATCTGGAAAGACCGGCGAGGGACTGGATATGCTCAAGGAGACCATCGCGCTCCACGCTGAAGTGCTGGACTTGCGTGCAAACGTGGATGCCGGTGGAGAAGCCGTGGTGCTCGAGTCCAAGATGGCGCGTGGCGTCGGCGCGCAAGTCGACACGATCGTCAAGTGGGGCACGCTCGAAGTCGGCTCGATCGTGGTCTCTGGACTGGAATACGGCAAGATCCGAGGGCTTGTCAGCGCCGATGGCAAGCGCATCAAGCAAGCGACGCCTGGTACACCCGTGCGTGTGATCGGGCTCAAAGGACTGCCCAACTCGGGCGAAGCGCTGCTCACCGTGCCCACGGAAGAGCGCGCGAAAGAAGTCGTGCGCAACCGCGAAGAACTGTTGCAGTGGGATGAGATGGCCGCTGCGGAAGAAGCCGCCGTGGAAGCCGCCGGAGGCGAAGACGCGTTCCCGTCGCGCCGTCGGTATATGGGCGGCCGCGCCAAGTCGCGGGAGCTGGAATTCCGCCGTCGCCAAGCAGTGGACGAAGCCGCGCGCGTCGCGGCGCTCAAGGTCGGAGACGAAGGGTACGTCGCCAAGGTCGTGCCGATCATTGTCAAGACCGACTCGGTTGGCGTGATCTCCGCGATTGACGATCTCATCGCGGCGCTGCCGACCGATGAAGTGGTCATCAAGCGCGTGCTGGGCGCGGTCGGCGCGGTCTCGTCGTCGGATTTGGCGTTGGCCGAAGCGATTGGCGCGACGGTGTACCACTTCAACGTCAAGCATCCGGCGGGCATTGACCAAGAAGCGCTTCAAAAAGACGTGACACTCAAGGCGCACAACGTGATTTACTCGCTGTTGGATGATATCACCGACTTGCTGCGTGACAACCTCACAGGCGTCGAAGAAGTCACCGTGAGTGGCTCGGCGGAAATCGTGCAAGCGATCCCCATCAACAAATCGGGTCGCAAAATGGTCAACATTGCTGGGTGCCGCGTGACCTTTGGCGCGCTCAATATGCAGGCCAAGTACCGACTCATGCGCGACGGACAAGTCGTTATCGATGATCTGAACATGGACACCATGCGTCACTTCCAAGAAAAAGTTTCCGAAGTCACCAAGGGCCAAGAGTGCGGCTTGCAGTTGAGCAACTATGACACCTTTGAGCCTGGCGATGTCTTGGAAGCGTACACTGTCAAAATTGTCAAGAAAGTCGTATGAGGTGGTTTTCGACCGAAAAAAATGGTGTCCAAAATTTGATTGGGGCGACAGGGGTGATGATTTTTTGTTCTTCTTCTCTCTCCCGCTAAAAGCTAAAACTCAATAGACCGTATTTACACTAAACTGAATCTCCCATCTACTTTAAATCAGTGAATACTTTGGCCACCTTGAACAATTGGGAGTTTGTCTACTGTATTAGGTGAAGTAGACTGGTGTTCTTTCGTACCTCTGAAAATATATTACGGTATTGTGGTGTTGGATGCAATTTTTCAAACGCGTATGCATTTATAGAGGTGCGACTGGCGTGCAGCAACAAACGAAGAGCGACTACGCTAAGTGAGAGAAACACCAGCGACGATGGAACCGCACGGCGTGAATTCGATGGGCATGCAGCCCATGTCCATGCCCATGAGTATGGGGATGCCCAGTGGCGTCCCCAATGGTGCGCCTAACGGCGGAGGCCCGCCTATGGGGATGGCGATGAACCCGATGGTGGGCGGTGTGAACCCACAGTACGGCGGAGTCGGCGTCCCCATGCCGCAGCAACCCATGATGATGGGGATGGGGGCCATGAATGGCATGGGCATGCAGGCGATGATGAAGATGCCTATGGCCGCCGCGGCAGGCGTGCCCATGAACGGCATGAATCCAGCGATGCAGCAAGGCGTGGGCGTCGGCATCGCCGGTCCAGGAGCTCCTCCTTCTTCGGCAGGGCAGCCGCCGATCGCCGGCGCCGACTGGCGGATCCAAGTCACGCGTGAACACCGCGCGAATTTGATCGCCAAAATGTAATACGTTCTCTTTTGTCATATAAAGTCCAGTGGTCCATTGTTTCTGATATCTTGTTTTGTTGATATTGAGCAGCTACAATGAGCTCGTGCGGGTCTCGAGCGAGCCGCCACCAGGCATCAAGTTGTGGATGAACGTCGCGTGGTACGAACTGCAGCTGTACAAAGAATCGCGTACACAGGAAGACTACATTAGCAAGATCTTCAACCGCCTCAAGACGTTGCGCGCGCAGCAACCCGATATGAGCGCCGCCATGAATGCACAGAATTTGCCCAACAGCGGCATCCTCTCGCGGCTGGACTTCTCGTACTACAACAATATGAACCCACGTGCGGCAGGACAGGGCATGCCTGGCGGGCCGGGTCAACCGCAGCCAGGGTACCCAGGAGCCGGCGGCCATCAGCAATTCGCCGGAGCGGGCGGCGTGCCTGGCTCGCTTCCACAACAAGCAGGCAAACCATCGGCGACAGGTCCAGCGTTACCCACCAACCCAGCGGCACCAGGCGCGATGAAAGACAGTATGACGCCACGCAACCCAGGAGGAGGAGGCGGCGGCATGGCCATCCCTGGTGCCCCCGCAGCGGCGACGATGAAGCCAGAAGGCATGGGCAACGGCGCGGATCTCGCGGCCGAGTACTGGCGCCAGCATGCGGCACTGAAGACCAAATACCATGAAGATGTGGAAAAAGTCCACAGTGCGTTCAAGAAATACGTCGACCACATGAAAGACCAAAACGAAACGGACCAAAAAAAGAAACTGCGGTACTTGCTGAGCTACGTGCAGCTCTGTGCGAGTGTCTTGAGCGAAGACATTTCGACCCACCAGCCACGGAAACTGGAAGAGCTGGACAAAGTGTACAAGTACATTGTGAAGATCGTGAACCCGTACTTGAAGAAATTGCGCACCGAGACCGACAAGCGCAGCTACGCGCCGGGCCAAGGCGGACCACCGAACGGCGCACCGGCGCCTGGCAACGGCGGTCTGAATGGGCAGGGTGGTGTCTCTTTGATGGGCAACAATGGGATGCCGCAGCAAGGACAGCAAGGCAAGCCAGGACAGCAGCAACAACTGCAGCAGCAGCAACAGCTTCAACAGCAAGGGCCAGGCCAGCAACGCGGGGTGCAGCAGCAAAATGTCAATGCTTCGCAGAATCCAAACCAGCAAACCGCGCAACAAACAGCCCAGCAAAAGCACCAGCAGTACCAGCAACAGCTTCAGCAGCAACGCCACCAGCAGCTTCAGCAACACCAATTGCAGCAGCAACAACAACAACAGCAGCAGCAACAGCCACCGTCCCAGCAACAGCTTCAACAGCAACAGCAGCAGCACTTGCAGCAGCAGCGACTGCAGTACGCTCGTCAGCAGCAGCAGCTGCAGATCCAGCGGCAGCAACAACAACAACAGCAAATGCTGCAACATCAACAGCAGCAGCAACACCAGCAGCAACAACAGCAACAGCAGCAACAACATCAGCAACCGAGCGCCACGCAAACGCAAACGCAGGGTAGCGGCAATGGCGGCGGTGGTTCAGCTCAACAGAACAAGCAGCAGCACCAGCAACAGCAACCGGGCAGCAAGCCAACGCAGCCGTCGCCGGGGCCACAGCGGAATCAGAATCAGAATCCAAACCCGTCGGCTCAGAATTCGAATGCACCGGGCTCGCAAGCCCAGCAGCAACTTCGACAGCAGCAGCAACAGAACGCGACATCGGCGGCTCCTCCATCACGGGGCAGCAACAGTCCAACCCATGGGTCAGGTCTCGGGCTCAGCTTGGATGACACGAGCCTGTATTCGGGTATGGACGGCTCGTTGTTGCAAATGCCAGGCAATCTGACCTCATCGGCGAGCTCGGGAAGCTTTTCAATGAATTTTGGAAGCGATTTGTCGCCCACGACGTTTTCCAGTTCGATGGATTTTGGACTGGATATGGACAGCGCGTTATCGTACGATGGCCAGGACACGCCCGGTGGGTCGGGCCAAGCGGGAGGCGGAGACAGTGGCGACGGCAGCGATTTGCTGAACTTTGTGGAGCAACTTTAGGAAAGAGACAAAGAGACAGAAAGTATTAATACTACGGAAGTACGGAAGTATCTGTATGTGTATATCAAATAGCATGGATTTATCAACAAAATGCACTGGCGTGTGGCGGACATGTTGTACCCTGCTGATGGTGGGCAATTTTTGCATGTTCTGGTGCTGGGACTTTGAGATTGGCGGGAGCAATAACTGGAAATATCTGGAAATCTGGAAATCCAGACTTGTAAAACAACTCCAAACAACATTCATTTAGAGAGGTCTTGCTGGGCAGTCATCACCAAGCCACGGTGATGCACAGATTGGAGTATCCTGTGCAGTGGTCAATACAGGATCTGAGGATCAATGATCGGATATAGACTGACTGTCTGCTGCCAATAATTTACTGGTGGTAAACAGCATGTGGCAGACTCCTCACAAATCATCCAACTCAGATCGAATTTGACAAAATTTCTGGTCCAGCATGCGTCACCCTGTCAACGCTTGACTGTCAGTCGAAATCAATTCTCACAGCACGCGCACTTAAGGTTTTTGTCTTTTTGACAAATCGAATCGAACGTATATTACAGAAAAATGCGTTTCGGAAGGGTTGGGGCGGCACTCTGAAATTCCGGCGCAGCAGCTGGCTGAACGCGCAGAGAGCGACACAACTGGTTTCGAGACTTGGACGAAGCAAACCGACCAGTGAAGCGAAAGGGGAGCAGCACCGCGCGGCAAGTTTCACTTCGATCAACACCCCCTCTGCCGCCGTTTTGGAACAAAAGAAGGAGCAAAGAAATCAGCATCGCGGAGAATTTGCTTTTTTCTTGTTGTTCTTTTGTTCTGTGACGAATCGTCGCTCACACAACACTGCAACAGCTCCCCGGGCTCGAAACTCGGTCCGCGCGGTCAATCCACACCGTGACTTTCGGCGTCCCCGCGTCATCACTCTCCTCGTCCACACTTCACCACCCTCGCGTCCACCATGGGGCGTCCGCGCGGCTCGTCCAACTCGATGCATCCCTCTCGACTATTGCTCAAGCAAGGTTCAACCAACAACATGACACTCATGAACTTGAACTTGCCGGCGCTCGCGGCGTCGCAGATCTCGCGCTCGCTGGATGAAGACCTCGAGAGCCAAGCGCGCGCATCGATCAGTCTCTTTGGCTTTGGCTCGGGCGAGAATGGCGGCGTGAGCTGGAGCAAAGTGAACGTGACAGCGAACACTTTTGAACTGGGCGGCATGGGCATGGGCATGAACATGGGCATGGGCGGCAGCAACGGCAACAGCCTCAATTCGATCAGCGGCCAGTCGCTTTTGCTCATGGAGCGGGTTTGTCCGCTCGGAACCAACCCGTTCTTGTGGAATACGATGCAGAATGGCGAGTATATCAACGCGAATGGCAACTCGAGCACCAGTACTTCGAGTAGCAGCGACCAACCGACCGATTCCGACCCACAGGGGGCAGGAGGAACAACAGCAGCAGCATCAGGAGCGTATGATGTGGACGGCGTCGACATGGAAAGCAACGGGTACCTCTATGGGTCGAAAGTATTGCAGCAGTACCTTGTCAAGGGCGTGACGCTGTTGCCGGCGACCGTCGAAGAAGTGATTGAGCTGCTCGTGTGCACCGACGGCGACGATATGGAGACAGCGATGCACCACCTCGTCGGTGTCAAGACGGCCGCATCGGGGGTCATCTACCGGCGCCGCAAGAAGCGGTTGCGGCGCCGCCACTTGCCGTCCGGGTCGAGTACGAGCAGCACGGGCACGGCGGGCATCGCTGCGGTGGGACGAAAGAGCTTGTCGTCCACGACGCTGTCGTACGAAAGCGACTCGTCTAGTTCGTCGTCTGGCGACGATGACGATGACGCGGCAGAGAACGACCCCGACAGCGACACCATGTACGGCCAGCACGGCCGCGTGTCGCTCCACACGGCGCCGCCGCCACGAAGACCTTCGTCGCGCAAGTCGCGGGCTTTCCCACGAGAGAGTTCCATCGCAGTCACTGCCTCCGCCACGGACGACGTCTCAATCTCCTCCTCCTCGTACGCGAGCTTCCTCTCTGAGACGGGCAACCGAGGCAACTTGTCCATCAAGTGGGTGGTCGGAGACCGACCGAGTCGCATGTTTTCCTCCCGTGTGCACTACTGTCTCGTGGACTATGAGTGTATCATCGTCAACGACTGGGACGACGCCACCACTGGTGGGGACGGTAACACCAACGCGCCCATGTACGTGCGGTCGCTGCAGTCGTGCTACTTGCCGCAGTGTCAACCGTGGATCGACGAGTTCGACGCGAACCGGCCTACCGATCTCCAGCCGACGGGTTTCATGGTGCGAGAAGCCAAGCACCGTGAAGGGTTCGTGGAAGTGCAGTTTGTCGGCGCGATCTTGGAGAAGGCGCAGCTGCCCAATGCATCCCGTCGAGCCAAGCTGCGGTCCCTTGTCGCGCGGATCGCCAAACTGGAAGAGATCATCACGAGCCGACGGCTATCACAATCTCTTCTCGCGCATCAGCCGCTGTGGGTCCGCAACAGAGAACGATCCAACTGCCATTGCTGTGACGCCAAGTTTAATCTCTCGCGGCGCCGCCACCACTGCCGCATGTGTGGCGATCTCTGCTGTTCGGACTGCTCGCCCAAAATGGACGTCGCTCTTCCAGATGTGGGCGTCACCAGTGTGCGTGTGTGTGTCTCGTGTCTACGGCGGCGGCGCCAGAGTACGGACTTTGTATCGACGTCGTCCTTGTCCTCCATCTTGGCGCCCTCTTTCAGTGCGTCCACTCTCAGTATGGGAATGGCGTCATCCTATCCGTCACCGAACCGTGGTCCGCCGTCGATTTCGACACCTCCAACACCACCGCTCGCGCCGCCTCCTCCCCCACCACCACTTCTTTCATCGTCGTCGTCCTCCTCGAATGAGTATTTATCCTCCACCAGCTACGGTTCGTTGGCCAGCAACTACGGCGGCATCCTCGGTGAACGCAAGCCGTCCTCCTCTCTTACGTCCTCGGTCTTGCAACGCTTCAAGAGCAGCTAATTACTGCTGCGAAGTATTTTTTTCTTTTTAATGGTGATAACAGTTGTGTATTATCCTGCAAGCTGCCATCGTAGAACAAGTGTTCTGTCGGTCTAAAAAAAATACAAGGAAAGAACAAAAAAAAATAAAATGAAGGAACGTAAACGACGTGAAATCTCTACTTCATGGTAAACAACTTGCGGAAGCCTAACAGAGAAAAAAAAAAAAAAAAAAAAAAA
>JAADWJ010000110.1:0-49217 GCA_023336165.1 Pythium monospermum
TTTTTTTTTTTTTTTTTTTTTTTTTTTTTTTTGGAATGGCTTTTGCTCTGTAACTACTTACTGTATTGGAATGATGATGTTGATGGATGCATGAATGCCTGCCTGCTCTAGGCAGTCTGCTTGATGGCCGTGGCGAGCGCGACGAAGGATTCCTGGGAGCGGGTCCACTTCTGCTTGGTCTCTTCTGTCGCGTCGGCGATGGATGCGCCGCCGCGCTGCAACAATGCCTGCAGCGCTTCGGCTCGTCCGCGGTTGTAGAGCAGCACACGCAGCGACTGGAGGTCATGGCCGCTCATGGCACGCGCCAGACACTCGGTGAGCAGATCCGCCGACGGAGGCGGAGGGTGGAACAGCAGCGTCAGCACGATCGTCTGGCAGAGCCGTTCGTCTTCGTCATCCGCCGCGACGACGTCGTTGCGGATCTTTTGCATCCCTGGCGCGGCCAACAAGTACTCGACCAAGTGGGGCAGCAAGACAAAGCGCGCCGATGGGTGCAACAACGGCAGCGCGCGGCTCACGAGGCGCTTTCCCTTGGGTACCGACAGGATGCGATGCAGTTGCGCGACGTCACACGCGCCCGCCGCGACCGACACACCCAGCAAGCTGGCCAATTCCAGCAACAAAGTGGTCGTGCGGGTCCGTAGCTCTGCGAGTGCTGGGTCCATACTTTGCTCGTCCATCGAGTGGAACTGCTGCACGTTGATGCCACGCGCATCCAGCAGATGGCGCGCGTCTTGGAGCGACAAGAGACAGTGCAGCCCACGGTCAATTTGGTGGCGCTTGAGCCACAAGTCGCTGCCAAACACTTCCTTGTTGGTCTTGACCACCATTGCGGCCGGTACTGGCTTGGCCGCGACAGACTGCTGTTCCTCCGTCGACTCGGCGCTTTCCGTCACAGCCGTCGTCTCTGGTTGTTCCGCAGCGCCGAGGTTCAGCGACTGCTTTGGTCGATACAAACTGCGCGAGTTGTTGCGACCCAGCACGTGGTTCTCGGTCTCCCACTCGCGCGACTTGGCAGCACGTGAATGTTCCTGGCCATCGACTGACTTGACATGTTCCAGCTTCCACGACGGCAGTGGCAATCCGCGGCCGCCTGGTCGAGGCGCCGGACCACGCGACCGTTTCTGCACGTAATTGTGGAAGTAGTAGTCGTCACTGAACGGGTCACTTGAGCGGATTTGCTTGGTCTGCATTTGCATCACGAAATTGATATCGCGAGGCGTCATCATCTTGAAGCGAGGCGCAAACTGGTGAGGCGGAGGTGGCGGGGGTGGCGCCATCATCATTGGCGGTGGGTACGGCATCCCGCCTGGCCCCACCGCTCCAGGAGGAGGAGGAGGTGGTGGCCCACGCATTTGCATTTGCATGTGTTGCATCGCCGGTGGCGGACCGCGCATTCCATACGGAGGAGGCATGGGCAAGTGTTGCTGCTGGTGCGGCATCGCATGATGGTGGCCATGCGGATGCGGATGTGGATGCGGCGGGTACGGACCCGCCTGTTGCATGCCAGGAGGAGCAGGAGGACCGTGCGGCGGCGACACGTGGTGCTGCTGCTGATACTGTTGTTGCTGTTGGTGGTACTGTTGTTGCTGCTGCTGTGGGCTCGGCATTCCTGGTGGTGCTGGTGGAGCTGGCTGCTGCCACGCGCCAGGCGGCGGTGGGATCGCCGACGGCGCTGGTGGTGGGCCACCGCTGCTTGAGGTTGAAGTCGACGTCGGGGCCGCCGCTTTCTTGACCGGACTCACCGCGTCGTCATCATCCAGACCGAGCGCCTTCAAACTTGGGATCTCGCTCGCATCCAGCATATCGCTCCCGTCGTCTCGTCCTCCGCCAGGCGAAAACGCCGAGGTGGCATTTCCAGCATTTCCGCCGTGGTGGTACTTGCCTTCCAACCGCGAAAACTCTTGCTGACCGCGAGCCCATTTGAGATCTGTTTTTTTTTAAACAGAACAAACCCGTGAGTTTTCTTTGTTCCTTCTATTTGTAATGCGTTCTCTTTATCGTACCTGTCTCTGTTGGCGCGAGTCCAGGCGGCGCGCGCGCAAACCCTGGTGGGGGTTTGGCTGGCGCCGCGCTACTGCTGGCCACGGGCTTGGTGTTGCTTGTAGCACCCATGGTGTCGCTAAAGTTGCCCATGAACACCGCCGAGAAGGCGTTGTTGAAGAACAGCGACGACCCGCTTGCGCCACTTCCAAACATACTGGTGGAGAAGCCCGCCCCGTCGTCTCCGCCGGCGCCGCTTTCCGCTGGCCCTAGAAGATCGTGTGCGCGCAGATCTTCCAGCAGCGACTCGTACTTCTTATCGTCGACACTTCCGTTCGTGAAAAACGCCGGCAGCCCATCCAGCGACGCACCCGCTGGCGCATACGCACTGGCGTCGTCTTGCTGTCCGCTGCTGCTGCTCGCCATGGCTTTTTTGTCCTTTTTCCAAGACTCACGTGACACAAGAACAAGGGGGGGACCGCGCTCTAATAAAGTGTGTGCAATCCCGTATTGTAACTATAGAACAAGGGACAAGAATGAAGTACAATTAACTAAATGTATTACAGCAACCACTGTCGATGAAGGCGGCGGCGCTCCTCCTCCTCTGCGTCTTGTGTGGAGGAGGACGCGTCCTCTCCTTCTCCTTCTGCGTCTGCGTCTGGGTCTGCTTCTTCTTCTCCTTCCCCTTCTCCTGCAGACGGCGGACGCATACAGTAGAGCCCTCCAAGCTGCGACACGAGCCCCGCTGGACACTTGTCGCACTCGTCGCTCTTCCAATCTTTCAGATACGAGCCCACGGCACAGCAGCGCTCTCCGGCAGTCGATGCAGCAGTCGCAAACGATCGTCTCAAATGGCGGCGGCGACTGCGGTGGCGCCATCGTGCTGGCTCTTCTTCTTCATCCTCTGCTGGGTCGTCTTCACCCTCTCCTTCTCCTCCATCCCCACCTGCATCCTCCTCCTCCTCCGCGACCTCCTCCTCTCCTTCCTCCCCCTCCTCCGTGACCTCCTCCCCCTCCTCCTTCTTTACAGGAGCCACCACTTGTTTCATACGCATGGGGCGGATTTGGTCCTTCCCCAGCTTGTGCAACAGCAGCGTCACGCCCACCGCGATAGGCGCCGAGCCTCTCACTCCTTTGTGCGACAACTGATAACTCCCTCCTCCTCCTCCTCCTCCACTTGATTCAAACTGCGTAGAGATGGTCAGCGGCGAGTACAACGACGGCAGCGGCACGTCTTTCCCATTGGCATCCACCAGTCCTTCGGAAATCGGACACGCCTTCAGTAGCTGCTTGTCACATTTGTGGTACGGATACGCAAACGTTTTGCTAGTCGCACAACTTTCACTCGCTTGCTTGGATTCTTCATAGCTAAACGCATACTGGCGCATGGGGATTTCATATTTCTTGTTATTCACCGCGGGGCCCAAATCCGACAAAGTCGCTTTTGCCGTAATACTCACGATTTGTTTTGTTTTTTGGTCCGTAAAAATCATTTTAGGTGGTAAAATGATTTGAATTTTTTGTAAAAACACGACCGTGTTTTTTACATCAAAATTAGGCGGCACCCAATTGTATTTACGAAGCCATTCCGTATCTTGTGGCACTTGGAAAGTCACATTCACGTTTTGCGACATCATCCTTTCCAAATCAATATAATTTGTATCACTTGATGTAGAAGGCATGGTCGGAATGTACGCGATGGTTTCAAATGGCTCCGGTTGTGTCGTAAACCGGAAAGCAATAATTTTTTTCAAATCTTGCACATTCGCTGGGTTTTGGTACATCGGGATACAATCCGGGATCGCGACACCGCCATTCAAGTAGGTTAAAAAATTACAGGCCATTAAAGTCGCACTGGAACTTCGCACCGAAGTCGCCAGTAAATTCAAGCTCAGCACGGCTTGCTGGTACTCGAGTCGGCGCTGGTATTTGGCCCATTTGGCTTGCGCGTCCTTGGCTTCCTTGTCCCACTCGTCTTGCAGTGCGTTTAAGGCCTTGGTGGCCTCTTCATGGGCTGTGGAAACGGCATTTTTAAACACGTTGGCGCTTTGCTGGCTCACCGCCGCACGTGCAATCTCCACTGTCACATCCAGCGCTTCGCCAGACAATGAAAACACTTGGGCAAGTTTATCAAACACTTTGACATCTTCTTTGACTTGGACACACTGTTTTTGCGCTCTTTTTTTGGCCATCGAGCACATTTCCGTTTGAATATTGGTGAATAATTCTTCTAATATATCAATATCGGTCATCATCACGGGATTTTCATACGACGCAAACGCTCTCAGGAACGTCGAGGCCATTTCATTCAATAACGTGCGGTCTTTTGCATCGGGTTTGGCTTCCACGATGGGTTTGGCAGCATCCGCGATTTCTTTGAGTTTTGGTTCCATGGATTTTAAATTATCCAGTAATTTTAAAAATTGGGGCACCAGCGAATTTTGGATAATATCAATGAGTCCTTTGGCATTATCCACGGCTTCCACCGACTTGCGCAGCTTATTTCCCGAGCGTAAAACGTCGGTAAAGAGCCCTGGGTTGGTGACCCAATTCACTGGATTAAACAGACTGAGCACTTTCATAATGAACCCAAAAATGCCACTTGTGCGTTCGGATTCCGCTTGTTTTAGTGCTTGTTCGGCGATTTCTTTGACGCGGGTGACGTATTCTTCGCTCATTTCGTCCACTTCTTTCATTAAACTGGCGATTTTCTCCGTTTTAAGAAGCAATTGCGCTTGATTTGCTTCGACATCGCCACTGGCCATCTCCAAGAAATTATTCGCGGCTTCGTCCATCTTGAGTTTGATGGCTTCTTGCTGTTTGACCGTGTTTTCATAGGTAGCTGCCTGTGTCCTTGCCGTGAGGTCCGAAGTTGCGACTTGGACAGACTTCTGGAGATCATCAAAGGCCTGGGTGATCGCAAATGACAGCACTTGCTTTTGCACTTTTTTATTGAGCGTCGTGAGATACTTTTGGCGGTCCATCTTCGCCGCACTTAGAGGGAGCTTGGTGACGGCGTTGGCGTTGTAAAGCCCCCGGTCGAGCCAGGCAAACATGGCGCCTTGGTCGGCAAACGCCTTGATCAAACAGAAGCGAAGCGCATGCTGCGGCGTGCAGAAAGTCTGCGCGATGGACGAGTACTGGGCAAGCGCACGGTCCAGTAATAGAACGTTGAGTGCTACGACGTTGCCGCTGGTGAGCAAGTTGCGGCCGCCTGTGATGTACCTGGTCGCGAGGCCTCCACCGATCTCCCAGCTACTGGCGCTTGCTGCAATTTTCTCGGCGGAGACGTGCTTGAGAAGCGCAAGCTCTACAAAAAGAGACGCGTCCTCCAGTGACGGAGGCGCGTCAGCTGAGGGCTCTTCAATGAGCTCCAGTAGCCACGCCGGGTCGGCGTATTTGCCGGCGATCTGGGTCAAATTGAGCTGCTGGATCACTGGAAGCGCCGTGTTTATCCAGGAAAGCGTCGCGGATTCCAGGAAATACGTCTGGACATGGCCCGTGTAGGTCGCACGGGTGGTTTCATTCATATCTTCGGCCTTGGAAACGCTTCCATCGATCGCTGCAATGTGGGAATACGCCACCACGGCGTTCCATAGTGACGTGCTGTAGTCGTTCTTATCTTGCAATGCCTTGGATGTCTCGTTGATCGTTTTTTCCCAGTCGCTGGAAGTCGCTGGATTTTTCTGGATCAGTCCGGCAAGATCCAGTTGTTGCGGCAATCCTAGGCCAAGGCTCTTGTACTGTTTTAAGAACGTCGTGACGCCCGGTGCGCTTGTGAACTGAAGAATCAGTTGTGAAAGCACTTGGCTCACGTCGGGTGCGGAAAAAGACGTGATCGCGGCTTCGTTCCATGGTTTGCCAGCCTTTGTCGCCGTCAGCAGCGTCTGGTACAGCGACTTGAACTCGCCCTTTAACGAGGACGAAAACGTATCGTCATTCTCATCACCCTCGGCGGCAGCGTCGCTCGTGGAGCCAGAGGCTTCCCCACTGTCTGCGGCGTCCACGTCTTCAGAGGCTTCGACGGCTTCTCCACTGGCTTCTCCACTGGCTGCAGATGATGCGGACGACTGCTGCCCACTGGACGCTGTGGCGGCAGGTGCGTCTCCATCTTGCGCGGACACGACGACGAGAAGCTGAAGATGCGAGACGCACAGACACAAGAGCAGCGCGACGAGAGCGAGCGTATGGAGGCGGCGACCCATGTTTATATACTGCTACTGCTGCCTGTCTGCGCAAGGGTAGATGTTGGTGTTGGCGTGGGAAAGACAAGCAAATGAGGCTCTGCGCAGCGGCACCTGCGATGCAGTCGTGTTACGGGCCCACTCGACTCGTGCATCTCACGTCTGTACATACCGCTGGTACACTGTACTGGATATCGGCAATCGCTTATTCCATCTCCATGGTGGGGAAATGTCAGCCACGTCGATGCCATGGATTGACAACGAACGCAATGGGACGACTTGAATTCACAATGCGACGATATTTGAGAACATCTTCAAATACAAGACCCCTATGGCAAGTTATACCTGGTTTTGGAGCAGACAGTGAACTCAAACCTCCTTCAGCAAACACGTCAAAATTCGAAGAAAGAATCATGTTCAATGAACCGTGTTCTGTCAAAACGGCCCCCCAACTGACTGCCACAACACCGGAGTTTTTGACTGGGAGTTGTTTACGATGGGGATGCGTCGTCTGCCGGACACGCACGCATGTCGTCGATGGCCAAAGGAGTCAGATGGCAGAAACCAACGATAAAGAGAGGGAGAGAGATAAATGCGCATGCCTGCAGGCCGTGAAGATCTCTCCAGCGCATTTTCTTCGTGGCGCAGTCGGTCGATGGATCATCCATTGGACGAAGGTGACGGATCATCCGATAGATCCTGGTTTGCGACATGGCGTGCCAGCCAGTGGCGGCCAACTCGAAAGAAACTGCTGGCGCCTGGCAATGCCTTCCTTCATCCTGCGGCGAATGGGTGGTGAACTCCGCGCTATCCCCGTTGGCTGCACTTGCCTTACCTTTGGTACAGTATCTAGTATTTGGAGCCCTCCTTCATCTTGATGACGAAAGCGACTTACTGTACCGATACCAGCGCTGGGCAAATAAGTCGGCGTGATTCCATGTTGGCCGCCTGTTGGTCCAACATTGGTGGAAAAGTGTTCATCATGAGGCGTGTGGACATCATTGTTGAGTCAACGGACTCCTGTTGTTGGCTGGCTCCCATTTGAAAATTGAAACTTTGGATTGCTGCACATTCTCAGCTGTGATGCAGCACTGATGCTGATGCTGGGAATGTCTCTGTGTTGGTGTAAAAAGCACACCAACACAGAGACATTCTCGTAAACAGATCTGCGTGGGAACACTCATTTCCAGACGAAATCCAACAAAGAAAAAGAAAAGAAAAAATGAATGGATGGGTGTCTGGATATGTTTCCTGGACTTGGATCTCTGGATTCGTGATGTGTGATCTGGACAAGATACACAGGCAAATAAATATGGGCTTCTTTTGGTTTTATCTTCGCACTGAAAAGAAAAATGCACAAATCATCCTCTTCATGAGGGTTTCCTACTATAACCTACGTCGCAAGCCTACCACTGGGGGAGGCTGCGTATTATTTTTTTTTTTTTTTGGTTCACTACACGAACACCAAGGCGCACACCGACTGTTCCATCAATCTTCGATCAATTGATGCGCTGGCGCTTCAAATCCAGCATCACGGACGACGCCTGGGACTCGGTGAGGTTCCAGGCTTCCTGGGTGCCCCACATTTGCGGCGGGATCGGTGTGAGGCCAACGGTCTCCAGCACCACGGCAGAGGAGGCTCCGCCGATCTCGCACTTGACTGGCGCGTCCGCCTTCTTCTTGGAGAACACAAAGCGGCGCAGGATATCCATGCCGGCCTCGTCGGTGCGTGGCTCACTGCGGCGCTTGCCACTGGACGGGCCTTTCAAGACAGCACCGGGCAACGAGCTCATTTCCTCCGCGAGCTCCCAGGCCGCGTCGTCCTCTGGCATATTGCGAAGCAGCTTGGCAAAGTACCCGTAGGCATGGGTGCGCACTTGCACCGCGGTCTTGGTCTTGACAAACGCCTGGATTTTCTTCCATTTTCGTCCGTACCGGTTCAAACCTTCCATAAAGCGGGCATGTTCGTCCTCTGTCCACCGCTCACGGCGCTTGCTCGACTTGCCTGACGCTGTCGAGCCCGCTGGACTCGACGGCGTCTCCATGCCGTACTCGTGGTGGCTGTGGTCATCACTGTCGTCCATCGTGAACGAGACATCGATGGGCGCCGGTGGCTGGAGAGCGTACCGCGCCGCCGCATAGTTGAGCTCAAGAAGAGGCGCTTGCTGCGGTTGCGGTTGCGGCTCCGTGATGGCGGTGGTGGTGTCCATGGTGTTGCTGGTGGTTGTTTGCTCTCCGATCATTTCTTCTGCTTGCTCCATCTCCTCGTCCGCGACAATCTCGGCGGGAGGAGAAGTGTGGATGTACAGCTGCTTCGTGCGCGCCATCATCTCACTGAAGCTTGGCAGCATGCCACCCGACGGCGGAGGGGACTGCAATTGCTGTTGTTGTTGTTGTTGCTGTTGGAGCTGCTGCTGACGCGCTTCAAACGAGAAAAAGTTGGCGACCATGCGCATGCGCGAAACGGGCGCGACAGGCGGTGGAGGGGGTGGCTGTTCCACGGGGAACGATTTCCAGTGGAGCTGCGGCTGCTGCCGTTGTGGAGGCTGCGGCTGGAGCAACGCGAGCGGAGGGATCTGAAGACGAGGGAGCTCATTACGAGGCTGCGGGCTGCGCGACTGCGACTGCGACTGCGGAAGAGAAGGTGGCGCCAGAGTGATGGCGCCGAAGGGGCGCAGTGTTGGTGCCACGACCACGGGGGATGTCACCGTCGGCGCATTATTGTTCTGGTTCCCCCCAGAGCCGAACAATCGGGGAAACAACATGGAGGATAACGAGGGATTATTGGACTGCGAATTGCTCTGGGCCGAGGAGAGCAAATTGCCGAATAGAAATTGGGTTTGGCTCGCATCCCCCCTCCCCTCGCTCCTCTGTTCTTTGAGATGCACAAGCAGGGTCGGTGGGTGAGGTGGGAGGTCGGTCTGCTCCACGCACTCACTCTGCAAAGCGACTCGCTTCGCCAGGCTGTGTGGCACGCCCTCGCTCTGCACGGGCAGAAAGAACCCTCAACAATAATGTGTTCTCGTGTTCTCCACCCGTATAGTAGACTCTCCAACACAGTGATTGCCAACATTTGGCATCATTGATCAACTTGGCACGAATTCGGGTTAGGTTTTGAACCCCACAAATTTTGTGACTTATCTGCAATGCGCAGTCATAAAGTCGTTGTTTCCCGTTTATGAACGCGCAGAAAAGGCGTATAAAATGACCGCCATCCCACAGTCTTCTAATGTGGTGTTGTTGAGTGCTGGAGCCAAGAAGTTCACAAAAAGAGTGGAGGAAAAGGAACAAACAAAAAAATTGTTGTTTGTTGTGCAGTGACAAAATGTGCACGCGATTGGCAGACAGGGAACTCATACAAAATATTCTTCATCCTGCGCCATGTGTTTCTCTGCTGCAATGAAGCTGGCACACTCAACGAAAAAAGATTCACCTGATGAAAAGCTGCGTGAATTACGGTGCCTTTGGAGCAAGGCGCAGTGTATGTACCGGCCCGCCATCCATCTTGATGCTCCATTGTCCGCCAGGAAATCCAGCAATATATGACATGGGCGTTGGACTACGGTGAACTCAACGACAATGACTGTAAAAATCTGGAAGTGCCACAACTTGGGGCGGTGCAGCTTCTTCACCAAGCTCCCTCTTCTCTCTGCGACTCTTCTATTGCAGATGAATTCCTGGATGATGATTGGTCCCTCGTGTTTGGGCACAGGATTTTTTTTCCTTCCAATTTTGTAGTTCCACTTGGCGGCTCATCATAATGTCTGAATTGACGAAGAGACTTCAGCCGGTCTTCATCAGAAAGACTCACACCCAAACAGGAAACAGCCGCTCAACTCTGGTTTTGGTTTTTCCAAGCGACATGATGGCGGCAATCATCATCGTCACAGTTCATCGCCGCCAACTTGGAGCCACGGCACTTGAAGTGACGACCGATCGGTAGTTGCTGAGCAGTACTGGTTGTACAATCGGCACCGGGTCCGTACTGGTACCGGCGTGGTTGCCATGGCTCTGCCAGGCCACAGAATGTCTTGTGCAGACTGCAGTCTGTGGAGACATGGTCCATGTTCCCAATGACCACCGCCATCTCTCCGCTGTTCTTTTGTTCATGCTCATGATCAATCCTTGGATCGTTTTGGTCATTGTGATTGGAACATATTTTTGAAATAGAACCCCAACCCTTGAATCCAGACTATCTGATTGGCTAAATTGCGGGTTTTGAACAAAAGGCACAGGGGCTCAGCTGCAAGAGGCGAGAGAGCGTGACCACGAGCGATTTTGATCTGTGGAGAACGATTATTGGCGTTGTGCGACGGCGTATACACTTGCACTGGTGACGCAGATTCAGTGGATACAGAACTGTTCTATAACGGAAACATGACAACCGCGGTTTTGGTTCCAGCGTCGGGCGCCTCAGTCGTCTTCACTCCGTCCACAAAGGCACCAGAGGCGGCCTCTCCAGAGATCAATTGTGCGAGTGGCGATGAAAGCATGGAAGAATGTTCTACGCGAGCCAGTAATGCTAGCACCAGCAAACAACAACAAACTAAATTGGTAGCCAACAAAAGCGTGTCCGCGGATACAACTGTGGACGCCCAAACTACTACCAACGGTTCCACGAGTGCGGACGCCAACACTTCCGCCACCAACTGCGCGAATAGTAGTACTACCACCAACGATAGTGATACTTGCTCATCTACCAACAAACACCGTCTCAAGCGATCGAATTCAACGTCGTCCATGCCCGACGCCACGCTCGCGAAGAAGCTCAAGAAGCGGCGCCGCGTGTCGTTTGAATCGGCCGAGATCGTCGAGTTTGAGCCCACCGTGTTCACGACAACGGTCACGTCGGGCGGCATCCCCGTGGGCATGTCGCTGCAAGAGCGCACGCGGTCGAGAAGGCGCTTGGACTCGTGGGAACTCGAGCGAGAAGACCAGTACGTACTGCACAGTAGTGCAGACTGGATGGATGGAGGCTAATACTCTTGACTGTAGCCGTGTGGGTCGTCAGAATTACATGGAAGAAGGCTATTTGGACCCGACCGAGCGCGAGACGATCCTCAGTAACTCGGGCTGTGGCGAGCAATCCATGTTGACGGTGGAAGCCGAAGTGAACCAGATCATCGCCCACCGCCGCGAGTCAAACGAAGTCGATTTTGATTTCCTCTATGGACTCGCAGCGATCGGAGAGGATGAGGAAGAAGACGGGGACGAAGACGATGAGGAAGAAGAAGAAGAGGAGGAGGAAGAAGAAGAAATTGAAGAGGTCCAGCTACTCAGTGATGTCGCGCCCGACGATGACGACGAAGAGCGGTAAGCGCCAAGCGTCCATGTGCTTGTTGGTAGGCAGTGAATAGTAGAATTAAAAGGAGGAGGGAGGAGGTATTAGTAAGTTTATATGCGTGTTGACGCTGCCATTACAGCAGCGGTGGACACAAGGAGCATGTCGTAGGATATATAGATACCGGTATATAGCTGTTGCTACAGTGTTGGCGGCCAAAAAAAAAAAAAAAAGAGAGTCGTCGTACATTTAAATATGAGCATTTATCGATGGAGGGCAAGTGAGTCGCCATTTGCCAACGGGAAGGCTGTGATGTATGTACTGGTACTGGTGGTACTATCGTGGCTGACACCCAAAGGCTTGTATTTCTGGAAATGGCGCTCTTTGGCCCATGACTGTCGCTGTACTTTTTTCCATTTTCTAGTCATCGCCGCGCTCGATTGCTACACGCAAGATAGACCATGATAAAGAGAGAGAAAGGGGTGAGTTTCATATTCTCTCCTCCTCCTTTTGAAGGGGACAACAAACGCACCGCCTGTGTTGTAGTGGAGCAGCTTCTCGATCAAATCGACGTGGGTGAGCATCATGCGGCGGCAGCAGTAGCGCTTCAGAGAGAGCTCGTCAAGCGCGTCGCGCTCAGTGTAGTCCGCGCGCAGAAGGCCGAGGTAGGTCTCCCACTTGTTGGCGAGCACCTTGCCGCACGTGAAGCAGCGCACAGGAACGATCATTTTTCAAGAATGTGTTGGCTTTGCGAGGTGACTCTTTGCTCCGGAGTGTGTGGAGCTTTTCGCTTGTTGGGTGGGGTGGAAGTCAACCTCCAGTCAGTTTATAGCCAATCAAAACTCGTGACAAGAGGTTACTATGTGTAACCCACTAGTACAGTGAATACTCGTTAAAGTGCGTTTGTCTTTTGGGGTTTGGAAGAAAAAAGAAAACGTTGGTGAAGAAAGAGAAAAGAGAGAAAAAAACGAAGGATCCATTTGTTTTGACCAGCAAGCAAGCACCAACAAAAGAAACACGAGCAACCAAAAATGGACGCGGAGGACGATGGGATGGTGGTCGTGACCGAGTCGACATGGGGGAGCGACGCAAAGGAGGAGATGGTGCTAGTTGCTTCTGATGCAGTGGAGGCGGTGGAGGCGCTGGTGGAGACCAAGGAGAGCGTGGAGAAGGGGGAGGAGGAGGTAGATGGCGCCACGAGTGGACAACTTGGTCCACAGCCGAACGACGGCGACAATACGAATAAGGAGAGCGTGGCGGAAGAGGAGATGGAGGTGATGGATGTTGATCTTGCTACGGCGGACACGGAGAGTGTGGCGGAATTGTCTGATGGGACGGTTGACTTGGAAGAGCGCGAAGCCGTCGATGCGGAAGCGGTGGTGGACGCCGACGAATTGCTGTTGGCTGAAGATGTTGACGAGCAACAGGAGGTGGTGGAACAACAGCAACAGCAGCAGGCGGTGGCGGTGGAGGAGGCGATTGCTGTAGTGCCTGTGGATGCCACCAGTGCACCTGCAGCACCAACAACAACCAAAGACAAAACTCAAGACACAGCCACCAACAACATCAATACCAACAGTTCACGTAAAAACAGTCCAAGCAGCAGCAGTTCGAGTAGCAGTTCCAGCGACAGCAGCAGCAGCTCGGACGACTCGTCATCTTCGTCTTCCGATTCCGACGTGGAGGACGTGACCGCGCAGTACCAAGCGAGTTCAATGGCGTCGTCCACTGCTCATCTGCGCACCATGTCCGAGTCGGATGATAATGACGAGGACGATGAGACGGAGCAGTGGTTCAAAGCCCACGATTTAGAAAGCGACGGCATGGAAATGGTCGCAGTCGTGGACGCGCAACCGACGGAGCAACAGCAGGAAGAGGAAGATGTGTTTCTTCTGCCAGACTCGCCACTGCGACAGCAACAGCCAGCAGGAGTCGCAGTTGAGCGTGGCTCGGCGACCAAGCGACGACGACCACAAGACCAAGAGGACGGCGACGACGTGGTCGCCGTGGCGACGGCAAGTGCAGGCGAAGAAACCACGTCCAGCAGCGATCCAGAGCCACAGTACAGCGACAACGACCACCACCCCGGCCCCAATAAACAGTCCAAGGCGTGGCAACAAAAACCACCAAAACCACCGCAGCGCAAGAAGCCGCGCCACCCTGCAACAGCAGCGCCTCCACCACCACTACCAAAATACACGAGCGTCCCGCCCAAGTTTGCCGTTTTCCAGAATATTTCACCAGATGACAGTGAATTCCCCATTTTGAAAGGCAATTACAAGATCTTGAAGGGGGGCCATCGTGCCCATTTCTCTGGCCAATGGGGCTTTAAAGATGCCGATTTTGCACGTGGCGACGTGAGCAAGTTTGAGTATTCCACAAGTTATTTGCATGGACGAAATGACCACGATCGTCGTCCGTCTTCAGGCAAATACAGTGGGTTTTTCAATTTGTGTCAGTTTAACGGCAAAATTGTGCGCGTCAAAGAAGACCAAATCGAATTCCACTTTTTACGCATCGCCGCAGCGACAACGGCGGTGGAGACGGAGGACCAGCAAGAGGACGAAGAGGAGGAGGAGGATGATACCAAGTATGAAGTGTTTGGCGAAGGCAAGAACCGCTATGGCCGCTTTCTGGTGCGTGGCTATCTCAACTCGGCCGATGGCCGCATGCGCGTGCGGCGTCGGTATTTAGAGTAGGGAGTAACGTGATACTGGTAGTATATCTGTTGTGTATCTGTGTGTGGTCGTAATCAACTGGAAGAGGACGTTGGCTGTTGGCTTTGAGCCTCAGTGAGGATCGCTTTGCATGCAGAAGAGCTCTTCATGTTGGGATGGCTACAGTCAGTATATCAATGCTAGTCAGTGAAACGAGGGGTTTGAACACGCAAACATGTGGCCAGTGTGCGGAATGTGTTGTATTTGGTCAATCAAAACGCAGAATGGCATGAAACCGACGACTCGACCGTTTAACGATCCTTGATTGGTTGGTATAAACCAATCAGGTGACGCGATCTTTCAGCGTGGCTGCCAAACGTCTTTATGTTGCAACGGGGATCCACTCCGAGTCAAATTGTAATCTCAGGCGTCTTCTGAAGTTGCAACTTGAACGATTGAGAGCTGACACAACACGAAACAAGGTGCGTTTCTGGTTTATAATCGTGCGACATCATGAACACATACACCTTCTTTCGGAAACGCATCCACTGTGAATCACCGTGTATTGACAAATGGAAACAACAAAGCTCTTCAAAACCAAACACCTGAAAATGCGGGCTCACCGCTCACAGCCTCACTTCCCCAAGCCCAGAACGGAACGCAAATCCACATCCACATCACCACCACCATGTTTGCGACCCGCCGTCTCGTTGCCTCCACGCGCGCGCTCCAGCGCGGCGCCCGCAGCCTCAACATCGCCAAGGATATGACGGCGCTGATCGGCAACACGCCGCTCGTGTACCTCAACAAGGTCACCGAGGGCTGCCACGCCAAGATCGCGGTCAAGTGCGAGTTCATGGAACCTTGTGCCAGCGTCAAGGACCGTATCGGGTTGAGCATGATCCTCGCGGCGGAAAAGAGCGGCAAGCTCAACCCCGACACGATGATCGTCGAGCCAACCAGTGGCAACACTGGCATCGGGCTTGCGTTTGCGTGCGCTGTGCGTGGGTACAAGCTGACGCTTGTCATGCCCGACTCCATGTCCATGGAGCGCCGTATCCTGCTCAAGTCGTTTGGCTGCAACGTCGTGCTCACGCCCGGTGCGCGCGGCATGACCGGTGCGCTCTTGAAGGCCGACGAGATCGTGCGCAAGACGCCCAATTCGCTCTCGCTCGCGCAGTTTGAAAACGAAGCCAACCCGCAGATCCACGTGGAGACCACGGGCCCAGAAGTGTGGAAAGACACGGACGGGGAGGTGGACTTCTTCGTCAGCGGTGTCGGCACCGGTGGCACCATCACCGGTACGGCGCGCTACCTCAAGCCGCTCAAGCCAAGCGTCCAGATCATCGCGGTGGAGCCAGAAGAAAGCCCCGTGCTTTCCGGTGGCAACCCAGCGCCCCACAAGATCCAAGGCATCGGCGCGGGCTTTGTGCCAAAGATCTTGCAGCGCGATCTCATCGACGAGGTCATCACCGCGAGTGTGCCCGAGTCCTTTGCCATGGCCAAGCGCCTCGCACTGGAAGAAGGCATGCTGGTGGGCCCATCGTCGGGCGCCGCGGTCGTTGCGTCGCTCAAGCTCGCGCGCCGTCCAGAGAATGCCGGAAAGCTCATCGTGACCATCTTGCCAAGCTTTGGCGAGCGCTACTTGTCGTCGCCGCTCTTTGAATCCGAGCGCGAGTACGCCGCCAACTTGCCAACCGAGACACTCGAGTAAAGTACGTTCCGTTGAGTGAAGAAGAGCCCAGTTACTGTATTAAAGAGACAAAGAGAACCAATATAAAATTGCGATTTGGATTTGAAGTGTTGCATGTTGGTGTCCTTATTTGAAGATCTTTTGATGGAGGGGGAGTGAAAGCAATGAGGTGATGGAAGTTGGAGATGGCTACTGGATTTTGCGTTGGTGCTGGTGTTGGTGCCATGGCGTTGGTATTCATTGGTGTTGGCGTTGGTAGCCAAAATATTGTTGGTGCCATTCGTGGTTGTTTTCGTTGGTGTTGGTGTTGGCGTTCGTTGGCGTACTGTGGTGTTCTTGCGGTAGCTGCTCATCAAGGAGTCAAATGCGACTGCGCTCCCTGCAATCGATCATGGTGATTGTTGCCCTTCTACTAACGTTGCTGCTAAGCTGTCTACGGGTTGGCGCATCCAGCAACACTACGGCCGGCAGTGCAGCAGCTCCATCAAGCGTGCTACAAGAGCCAAGCACAAGACGCTTTGCCTCCACGACGCCATCGATCACACGCGCCGTACCAGTAGCGCCTTCGCCATCGCTGTCATCCAGTCCCATTGCAGACGTGCTTCCCATCGTGCCGCTGATGGGTCCTATGGCGCAGTACGTGCAGGCGTGGCATACACTGGGCACGCGAGCCACCCAAGGAGCCATTGAAATCGTCAGTGTCATCGAATCCATTGGACGCGCCGGCAATGTGTGGTCCAGCAAGCGGAAAGACATGGAAGAAGCCGCACCATGGCTATTTCGCATCCTTCTTCAGCAAGCCAAATGAACTGCATGGGTTGAGAAAGCAATAAAGAGAGAGTAATAATGATGTATGTTTTGTTGTTGAGTCGTGTCTTTCCTGGATACATTAAAGAGAGATGCTTCAACTTCAACTTCATCTCCGCCGTGTACCATGCATGGCGTGGATCACGGCCGCCGCGGCAGCGTCGGTGGGCGCGCGCCGCTCTAAGTAGCTCACGCGCTCGGCTTGAAACCTGCGCAGCTGCCGCAAGTAGTGGCACTCGCGCAGTGTCAAGTTGATCGGCCGGTAATCGCATCGTGGAGACGACGACGACGACGTTTGTTTCTTATCCATTTCCATATCGACATCGTCCATGTCTTGGTCATCTGTATGCTTCTGCAGCCACCGACTGTCGCTGTGTGTTTCTAACGGGAAGACAGCCATCAGTATCGACGTATCAACCCCCGTTTTTTAAAGGAAAGAACGCACCGTCTTGCGCGCCGCGTGCGAGCCGCAGTCGCTTCATCTCCTTTTCGATGATCTCGCCGCCTTCACGGGGGTTCTCTCTGTTCGAGTGCTGTGTGTCTGCTGGTGCCATCGTCGCGCTCCACTCGCGCTTCCGTGCGCCGCTGTTGTGCTGCATCATCGTGTTCCTGAGCCAAACTGCAACAACCTGCGTTTTTCGTAATGAGCTTTGCTCTCTTTTCTCTTCCACAATTGGCGCCATGCTTCAGGTGCACAGTTGCACTCCACTACGTGGACCACACTAAATTGATTCTACGTAATAACCCAGAAGGCTCGTTTTCGTCCATTATGTTCGCATTGCATGCGTACTTAGTCTCCCGACATCCAAAACCCGACCCGTTTTGTGTTGGAGGCAACTTACCTGCGACTCGCAACTGAACGCCGACGAACAACAACAGCGCGATCTCGCTCACCGTCACCATGGCGGCGCGTGTCGATTCCAAGCGGCTCAGCGGTGCAAGCATCGGTGGCGGTAGCCCCTACTCTCCGTCGTCCACACACGGAGCGGCTACGCCTGCTGTGGACGCTACTGCTGCTCGTGTGGACGCGTCGTCGTCGTCCACGAGAGCGTCGATCCCGACCAGCGTGAAACTGCGCTTCCACTGGGAAGGCTACTTGCAGAAGCGCTCGGACTGGCTCAAACACTGGGAAACGTACTATTTTGTGCTCCGTGGGCGCTCCCTTTACTGCTACTTGACAGAAGAAGACGCCCACCACCAACCCGAAAAATCAAAAATCAAGAAAGGCAAATTCGGATTCGCGGACCGCGTTTCGCTCACCCGTGTGTGGGACGTGGAAGAGACCACTACCACTTCGGCCATGGTCACAGATCCAAGCGCACCATCTGCATCAGCGATTACAACGTCGCTTCCTTTAGCCAGTGCGGACGCCAGCGAGAATCGCCACGTCGCGTCCCGGTTCCGATTCACGTTTGAGACCCACAAGGGCCACCAGCTCCATTTCCGCACGAATTCCGACGCCAGCAAGTTCTTGTGGCTCCACGTCGCGGCGAATGCCATCGACGACTACGATGCCAGTGGCACGATGCTGCCAGACGTCAAAAAGCTGCGCACCACGGTCGACGACTTCTACGTGGCGTACGAGTTTGTCGCCTCGGCGCTGAGTGATCTCGTGTCCGCAGAGCTGTTGGAGCAGCAGCAGTTCCATGGCGACAGCGCAGCCGCTACAGCCGCCATGGCTGCAGTGCCACCCTTGCCGCCGCCACCAAAGAGCAGCAGCAGCAGCAGTAGCAAGGTGCAGACCTCGTTCACGGCCGTGGCAGCCCACCAACCGATGCGCAAGACCCACTTGCCATTGCCTCAGGACCGGCTATTGACGCGGTTTTTTTCACTGCTCAGTCCGGAGGTCATTTTACGCTCGAATTACTTGCCGATGGTGCCATTTGAAGGCAAATACCGTGGATTTAACGGCATTTTAGAGTATTTCACACGGCTCGCCGAGTCGGCGCGGTACGAACAGTTTTGTGTCGAGCAGATTACTATGGAGAGCGACGACCAGACGACCACAACGGCCGGCAACCGCATCTTGGTCATCCGCGGCCGCGAGACCATGCAAGTGCGGGCCAACCACGCCACGTTTATGCAACAATTCACCCACAAATTACATTTCAAGCCCAATGGCGGAGGGCTTGTGAGCCGATGGGAGATTTTTGGTGATGTCGTGGCCTCGAGCGTGGTGTTTAAAACACCTGGCTCCTTGACCACCAAACTGATGCTGCCGTCGTTGACCGAGCGGATCCGCGAGTCCTTTGTCGGCGGGTACATTGTGTCCATCCACTTGCAGCAAGTCGTCGATGTCAAGGCCAATGAGCTGCTGCAAAATGATGTGAGTGGGTCTCTTGTGGTCTTTTTTTGGTAATATTTGCTGACTGATTTGTGGAAATTTGTGGGAAATTTGTTTTTGTTAGAAATTCTTTGTGCGGTGTTCGTTGGATACCAACGAATTCGATGGCGTGTGGCACACCGAGGCGCAGTCGCGGCCAGCGGCACCAACGCCAACGACAACATATGAAGTTGGTGCCATGGCATCGTTGGCGACGACGACTGAAACCAATACCCACTCGAATAGTGGCCTGGTGTACGTGTTCAACCAGCTTTTGTATCTGCAGTTTGACAAGCTCTCGCGCGACGACAACACGCTTTTGCTGATCGAATTCTGTCGCGACGCCACCCACCAAGTGGTGGCACGCACGCTGGTCAACTTGGCCTCGTTCCTCAACGGAGGAGGGCAAGGAGGCGGCGGAGCTGGAGGAGGGGAAGCATACCAGCAGTACGTGCTGGCCAACGACCACCAGGGCTTTTTCGGCAAAATCGTACTTAGCGTGGCCATCGCGTCATTATCCGCGGCGCGCCAACAACGGCGGACCCGCCACCAACGCGAACAACGCTCCTCCTCTTCCTCCTCTTCGTCCTCTTCGTTCTCCTCGTCCTCTGTCGCGACGCTGGTCCGCGCAATCACCGGGCATCCCACCAGTTCCAATAGTACTACGGTCCAGGATTCCAGTGCCCACGTCATGCACCAGTTTGTGATCAGCGGCGTGCGGTACCAACTGGCTGAAAAATACCGTATGGTCAAGATCGTGGGCAAAGGCACGTACGGCCAAGTGATCGCGGCCTCGGATTTTGTCAACGGTGGCACGTACGCCATCAAAAAATTGCCCCAGTTTTTACGCCACCCAAAAGTCGCATTGCTGGCATTGCGTGAAATTAAACTCATGAACGACTTGGGCAAACACGCCTGTCTGATGGAGATCCACGAGTTGCAAAAGCCACTGGATTACGACCATTTTGAAGATTTGTACATCATTCAGCCGCTCATGGAGATGGATTTGTGCCGTATTATCCACTCGAAAGAACACTTGAGCGACGACCAAATCCAGTTTTTCATGTACCAAATTTTATGTGGCATCCACTATTTACACTCGGCAAATGTATTGCATCGCGATTTGAAACCCAGTAATTTACTGGTCAATTCCGACTGTCGGCTCAAGATTTGTGATTTTGGGCTCGCCAGGCATGCAAATGATAAAGATTTAGCCGACGGATTATCGGAATACGTGGTCACACGGTGGTACCGCGCGCCGGAGTTATTACTGGCTAATTCGTACTCGAAAGCGGTCGATATGTGGTCCATTGGGTGCATTTTTGGCGAACTTTTAGGCCGCCGCGTGCTATTTCCTGGTGCTTCGTACGTGGACCAACTAAAAGTGATCGTGGAAATCGTTGGCACGCCTAAAACGTTCAATTTTTGTGATAATCCGGTCGCAAGACGGTACGCCGGCCGCCAATTCTTAGTGCAAAGCGCGTTTATTGAGAAAGTGGACTGGAAACAAATTTTTCCAGAGGCAAATCCAGAGGCCCTGGATTTACTGGATAAATTGCTGCAATTTGATCCAGCAAACCGGATCTCTGCGAAAGAGGCACTGGAACATCCGTACGTGAGCCACTGGCGCGATCCGCGACTAGAGACACCGTGTGTGGACGCTGTGGCCGCGCGGCTGGGCCAATTTGATTACTCGCAGATTTCGTTGGACCCACAGCAAGTCAAAGATTTGCTGTATGATGAAGTCATGAAGAACCAGTTCACACAGTAAAAAGGAACCGATTAAATAGAAATGGATACATTCATGTCTAAACGGGTGTTTCTATTTCTAAAAACACGAAAGGTCGCGATGAAGTTTCCTGGGATTGGCAGCAAGAAAAAGCAGACGAAGACGAACAGTTAGTATGAGCAACCAGCGAAGTGGTGGGATGGCCACAGCACGTGGCATGGGAAGTAGTAGCGCTGCTGTGGGGGACAAGAGCACGGCGCTGTCGGCTGCACGGGCGATGCGCCAGCGGCGCGTGCGGCAAGAGCTCCAGGACGACCAGAAGAAAGAACTCAAGGACGCCTTTGAGCTCTTCGATGCGGACAAGCATGGCTCCATCGACTACCACGAGCTCAAGGTGCCGTGCAGTGTGTGCTGAGTGCCGTAGCCCCATACTGTACTTACATCTAACTGTATCATAATGATAGGTCCTGATGCGCGCGCTGGGCTTCCAAGTCGCCAAGAAAGAGGTCGTCGCGCTCGTCGAGGAAGTGGACGTCCACCGCTCCGGCCGAGTCGACTTTAACGACTACATGGAGATCAGTAAGCCTGCCGTCTGTACTGTATCTGTGCGGCCTGTTGTTGTGGTCAAGATATTAATATTCACTTCGGTATTACTACTTTTTTGTGGGACGAACAGTGCGACGGCAAATCTTGGCGCGTGATCCAGATGACGAAATTTCGCGTGCTTTTCAGCTGTTTGACGAAGACGGAAGTGGCAAAATCACACTGCGCAAAATGCGCCGCGTGGCCAAAGAACTGGGCGAAAACCTTGGGGATGACGAACTGCAAGCCATGATCGACGAATTTGACCAAAACCAAGATGGCGAAATTGATCTGAGTGAGTTTTTTTCCATCATGAAACAATCCACCGAGTTTTAAGAGTTGAAAAAATAACAAGAAAAAAAATTGGCGGGTCAAGAACAAGTGTATTACTAGTGGTAATACTAGTGCCTTGATCCACAATGAGTTTCTCTCTCCATCAAATTACAGTCGCAAAGGAGATGCAAAGCCGCTTAGTTGCGGTGGTGGTGGTGCTCACGGGTCTTTGGCTGAAAGGAAGAAGTAAGACAAATAAGAAATAAGAGAGTCAGCACACGATAGCTCATCAACCTCTGAATGGAAGAGAGAGAGCCATCATGCTGGAAGACTGACGCAGCAAAGTAGTGGGCTGGAGGGAGACAGGACCACCCTCCTATTACCACACTAAGCGAGTGGACCCACGGGTCTTGCAAGAGACAGAAGGAGAAAAAAGGGAGAGCGGCCACTGCGCACCACTGCGACAGAGCGCTCTCTCCCTTTGGAGCTCATGGCCTCCCTGTTTTCCAACCAGTCGGGTTCACACACTCGTCTTTCTTATTCTTCCTCTTCTCTCTCAAGAAGAAAGAAAGAATAAGAAAAGACAAGCGGCTCCGCTTGCAATGGGTCCACCGATCGCTTTGATGAAAGGTTTTTTGAGAAACCCACTCATCTTCGCTGCATCAGCTCCAGCATTGGAATCTATCTACTAGTATTAACATACCTGTGGCACGTGGACACCGGCCAGCTTGAGGTCAAGCGCCGCCAACAAGTCCTTGGTGTCGTTGTCGATCTCGATGGACTCGGTGTTGATGGCCGACACGTCTGGCACGTAGTCCAGACGGCGCTCACGCTCTTCTTCTTGAAGCTTGAGCGAGATGCCACGGACTGGGCCGTTCGCAATACGCTTCATCAAGTGCGTGATGTACCCGGCGATCTTGTTGCGCATGCGCTTGGATGGGATGATGGCGACTTCATCGCAGACGCGCTTGTTGGTGTCAAAGTCCAGCGTCAGACGCGAGTAGTACTTTTCAATGATCTTGACGGCCGAGCCCTTAACAGTCTTGGTACGGACACCCATGGTTGCTTCCTTTGTTGTTGCTTCTGAGAGAATGACCTCTCACTTTCCAACTGTGTCAAAAAGAGCTCTCTTTGCCTGCCAACCATGTGGAGTGGTCAGAATTATCGTACGGTAGCTTAGCTGCAAAACAGAACCTGTGATTCGCTGTTTGGCGGAGTTATGTGGGTCACATCACACATGTCGCAAAAACGCAATACAAGGTGCATTTAGGACAATTGTGATCAAATTATGGTGGTATTGAACGCAAGAATTAAATTATTGTAGTACTTCAGTACATGGGACTAGCGCCATGAGAAAGATCACTGGTCATTGTCCTCGCTCGCGTTGACCAGCTCGTACTCAATGGCGGAGATATTGTTGCTGCTTTTCACGGACGTTGGTGCCTTTGGCGTTGATGCGATGGCGTCCGGGTGCGGCGCGATCTTGCCCCAGACTGAGACGTTTAACCGCATAAACCCGTTGAAGACATCGGCGCTGCTGTTGCGGATCACCAGTGCGTTGCCTGGCTTCAAGAGCTCAATTTGGTCTGCGCACTCATGAGAACAATGTGTTACCAGGTGCCTATCTAATAGTGGTAGCGTGAAAGCCAGAGAACTCACCATTGCGCGCCGTCAGTGTGACCACGCCAGTCTCATCGCCGACCATAGCCTCGGCGATGCGCGACGTCGAGCCGTCGTACCGTTTCTTCTCTTGCACCGGCTCGATCGATACGACTTTCACTACAAGGTTGTGGCCTTGGGAGCCTGGCGTCAGATCTTTCACTTTGACATCTGCATGTATTTGATAACAACCCATCAGCTCCGCCCCCTCTCCTTATTGTGACTCTATAAGGGCCCATGGGGCACAACGTACACGTCGCTTTCCGCAGCGGCAACGCTGACTCGTTCGTTGTAATGGTGGTAGTGCTGGCCATCTCTTTATTCGTGGTATGTAGGATCGCACAGCGCAACGGGGAGATACCGCAAGGTCAGTATGATCTCGTTGGTGGGTCTCTTGGTGCAAAAAATGAAAAGAAACAAAAAAGATCACTTCAAATAGAAACCCGCCTTTAGAAATAGAAATTCCATTTAGAAACCAAGCGCTCTTCAAGTTGATGTGCTTTCAGATGTGGCGATGGTCTTGGCGTTCTTGGCCTTCCGCTTGGCGCGCAGCCGCTTGAGTTCGCGGAACCATCCGACGACAAACGGCAGCAAAAGAGGCGCAAGAAGCGGCGCGAAGACGCCCAGCATTTGCTCCTGCGGGAAGTACAGCTGCCTGATCATGGTGTGGTCGTAGTACGCGGCGTCGGCTTCTTCGACGGCTTCGCGCGCGCGCACAAGAAGCTGCGCGGCACTGGACGCATCCAAGAGCGACTCGCAGTGGACGTCGTCTGAGGAGGAAGAGGGAGGGGAGGGAGAGGAGGAGGAAGAGGAGGAAACACAGAGGATGCGCTCGACCACGTCCAGCGCGTGGGTGATGCGGTGGGCGACGCGGTCCAGCACGCTCATTTGGGGCATGTCGCTCACAAGCTGGGCGATGGAGTGAAGCGTCTCGACGCTGCTGCGCACGTGGCTACATATATAGACAGACACACAAAACGCATGGCGTTTAGCAAATCCAGACAAGTAGTACACAGAAGGAAACAGACGCACCGACGAAGAAGTCGGCGCACGACCACATCCAGTTCCCATTGGGCGACGCCGTCGACAGGCGACGGTAGAAACGTTAGATTGTTGGTGGCTATCGCGTGGCGTTGTGTGAACGATGGCAAGCCCAGCAAGGCGCGCAGCTGGCTGAGGAACAACCCCATGAGCCGCTGCACTTGCGCTTCTTCCGAGTCTGATGCGTTCAGCTTGTGCGGGTCCACAATGGCCACGATGCCCCATGTCGGGATCGCAAACGCACTGGCCATGTGGCCATCATGTTGTGGCTTGATGATCAAAGGCGAGTGCTCTTCTGAGGGCAACGCCGCCATGAAATGGAGCACTTGTTCACGGTCCGCAAGCACAGACGACGTCAAAAAGTCGTTGGTGCTTTTAAACTACCCACACAGAAAGCCAAAAAATGAGGGGGGAAAGCATCGATACAAGCCTTCCTATAGGGGAACATACGTGCTTGAGGTCGTCGGCTAACACGTAATGGAAGCGTCCACTGGGATCTGCGTGGATTTCTTTCGCGAGCCGTGCGTAGTGGAGCGTCTGGTGGTCCACCGTGAACTGGGCGACGCTGGAGAGCTACACACATCGTACCCACCATCAGTTGCTAGCATTCCCATATCCTGCCACCACCAAACAAGACTCACTTTATCAAGCGCAGGGGTAAGGAACCGCTGCTGAAGCTGCTTGAAATCCCACGTCCAGCTCGCGTCGCCGCGCTCCTTGAGCAGTGCGAACTGCAGTCGGTACTTGACCGCGATCCGCGCGCGGCCATCGCTGGTCTGCTGCTGCAGCTGTTCCTCAGGGAAGACATGGTTTTGCGACAACTCAGAGAGAGCGTCTTCGCTTGGCGAACAGCCATGGAACCACGCGTGGCGATGCTTGCCCACTGTAATCGCAGTCTCCGCGGCGGTAGTGGAGCTGGCGCTGTCTGTGCAGAGCACCACGAGAGAGAAAGCGGCGAGGTCGCTCTGTGGCAGTATCTCGAGCAGCGCGTCGTCCAGACGCTGCGCTGGCAGCTGAGCGAGTGCGCGCTTTTGCTCTGTGGATAGCGGCAGCGCAGTGGTCGTGTACTCCACACGCGGCGACCGTGAGCGCAGCGGCGCTGACGGGAGGACACTGCCTATGTAGAAGATGCGCACAACGTGGCGCTCAGGCTGCGCGAACCGCGACGCATTCCACGACAGCGCGCGGATGCGGTCCACTGGCAGCTCTACACGTTGCACACGCGTTTGCTGCCACGCGAGCGGCGCGACAAGCAGCGCAAACAGCGCGAAGAAGCTCACGATGTGGAACTTGGTGCCCGCCATTTTCTTTATCTTTTTGAGGCATTTTGACAAAAAAAAAAATACAATTAAAATAATACGGTCTGCAGAATACAATTAATGCGTACCTATCTGAGCAAACAGTGTAACCTCATCGTGATGGAAAATGACTGACTTGCTGGAGACGCCCATGGCGCCCTGTTACCATTGGCGAGTAGTATTGATGGGATATGGGAATGGCTGTGTCTCGTATGTGTGTGTCTAGTATCTACTTGAAGAACTTGAAGCCCTTGCGCTTGTAGCCTTTGTATTTGCGGTGTTTGTACTTCATCTTGGGGCCATACATCACTCCTGGGTACGCGACGTACCCTGGCTGTTGGACGACCATCGGCGGTGGCTGCATGACGTAGCCACTTGGTGGAGCAGCGTATACGCCGCCCGTCGCTTGCGCAAAGATCACTCGGCCTTGGTTCGCGTAGTACGCCTGCGGTGGCGGCGCTTGCGCGTACGGATACGGCTGTTGCGGTGGGTACGCGACTTGCGGCGGTGGGTACGCCGCTGGCTGTGGCGCGTACCCCTGCGGTGGCGGATACATGGCTTGTTGAGGTGGCGGGTACGCTTGTGGCGGGTAACCTGCTTGCTGCTGAGGAGGATACGCTGCTTGTTGCTGAGGAGGGTAGCCAGCCTGCGGTTGCTGCTGCGGGGGGTAGTACCCACCAGCCTGTGGTTGCTGAGGGTACCCCTGACCGGGAGGGTACTGGCTGTTGTTATACATATCGGTACTGTCTTCCAACACTGGTGCTCGTTGCCTGTGCTCGGCGTCACGTCCTCTCAGCGCTTTTGATGGTGTTGGGAATCCGATTGTGTAATGACAAGTTGAACTGTTCGGTGCTTAGAAACGCATTTCTACATCGATGTACACAATTCCCGATGTCATAGGTCACTATGTCCATTTTGGTAATTCCGCATAATAGTGTCAATTGGGAGTTCAGTGAATCAGTCCAAACAACAGGCAAAACTGAAAAACAAGAAACGACACCCAAAATGGCCGATGATCAGACGCCCGTGCTGGAGGAATCACGCGTCGTGGACGGCGAGCAGCGGGACCCAAACAACCGCGGCAACTTTACGCGCAACTTAAACAAGGAATCGGACGACGCCATCGCGAAGAAGATGTTCCTTGGAGGTTGTGTGCTGCTTCCATGGCTCCATTTGGTCAACGTCATTTTCTACCGCAAGCAGTTTATGGACCCGTCGATCGACGCGCAGACCACAAAATGTAACGTCTCCTCATTATGCGCATACTGCGCTCTATCCTGGTTTGCAGTGGGAGAGCAAAGAACTCATCTTCTATTGTTGTATGTTGGCAGGGGTGCGCCGGTCATTTCTTGGATTTCTCTTCATGACGACGCTGTTTGTCGCATGGGTGCTCACGTTTCAGCTCGGATGGAAAGAGTTTGGCTGGGCCAAGTTGGTCATGGTGCTGCCGGCGGAAAATCTGGACGTCGGCTGGTGATTTTGTCGTTCTTCTTTTCTTTTTTCTTTTTTTACGTCGGCCAAAGAAAACCTCAAGTATATCTCTCCTCAATCAAACTCTATTTGCTCCCGACACAAAAAAAAAGAAATTCTCTTCTTCCCACTGTAGACTAGCGTCTGTTGGTATCCTAATAGCTATCGCGGCAAAGATACTCACTCTATGAAATCCATGTTCCTCCATGTGTCATCTTCATGCCTTGTTATCGGTCACTTCGAAGTGGCGTCTCTTTATTGGTTGAAAAGCATAATACCTTTGTTATATGATACGAGTATGCATCAACACAGGGAGCTAGATACCCCTCCTGTCAAACTCTCCCCTTTGGCCACGACAGCAAAATCAAAAGGCCAACGAAGCTCTTCATTCCACCATGACGGCGCCAGTGCTCTCCATCGACACGCAGCATGAGGACAT
Source organism: Pythium monospermum (assembly GCA_023336165.1). Lineage (NCBI taxonomy): Eukaryota > Oomycota > Peronosporomycetes > Pythiales > Pythiaceae > Pythium > Pythium monospermum. The sequence goes on from JAADWJ010000110.1 coordinate 27,420, forward strand.
GATCGTACGTTCCTCCTCTCCTTAGCTGTCTCATAGACGTGCTCTCTTTTCCTTACCATATACTCTGTGTGAATGGCTGCCCCCTCCTCATCCAGCACGACGCGCAACTGGATTACTATGGCAAGCGGCTCGCGACTTGCTCGTCCGACCGCACCATCAAAGTCTACGACGTCACGGGCAACGTCCAGAACAACGAACAAATGCTCACAGGGTACGCTGGCAACTAGTAGTAGTAAAACTCTTGCAGTATTAATACTCGGTATCCCTCTGATGTAATTCCTCTTTCATCTTGTCAATAGCCATGAAGGTCCCGTGTGGCAAGTCGCGTGGGCGCACCCGAAATTCGGCGTGCTGCTGGCGTCGTGTTCGTACGACGGCAAGGTCATCATCTTCAAAGAGCAGAGCGTCAACCAGTGGACGCAGGCGTACGTGCACGCGTTCCACGAGGCCTCGGTGAATGCGCTAGCGTGGGCGCCCCACGAGTATGGGCTCGCGCTGGCCTGTGCGTCCGCGGACGGCAACGTCTCGGTGCTCAGCTACGCGGCCGACGGCGCGTGGAGCGTGAGCCATTTCAAAGACAGCGCGCTGGGCTGCAACGCCGTGAGCTGGGCGCCGTTCCACTCGCTCGGCGCGACCGCGAGCGACACTGGCGCACCGATCAAGCGGGTTGTGACGGCGTCCTGTGACAAGACCATCAAGATCTGGAGCTTGCCCGACGGCCACACCGAGTGGACCAAGCAAGAGATCAGCGCCGTGCCCGCGCATACCGACTGGGTGCGCGACGTCGCGTGGGCGCCTGGAAATGGGCTCCCCGTGAATGTCGTGGCGAGCTGCTCCGAGGACAAGCACGTGTACATTTGGACCCAGCACGAAGAGAACGCGCCGTGGAAGCGCGACTTGCTGCATACCTTTGACGCGCCCGTGTGGCGCGTGAGCTGGTCGGTGACCGGAAGCGTGCTGGCTGTGTCCTCGGGCGACCACAAAGTGACGCTGTGGAAAGAAACGCTGGATAAAAAGTGGATGTACGTTTTTAGGGGGTGGTTGGCTGTTGTTTTGGATAGTTCTTATTTGATTCTGACTCTGTGTGTTGTTTGGTGTTGGTAGACAAATTTCGTCGGTGGATGAAGCAGGAGCGCTCCACGAAGAATAAGCAAGAAACACAAAGAGAGAGAGAGCTCTTGAACCAAAAGCTCATAACGTTAGGGTTTTTTGTGTGGGAGATTCGCAATATCCAAGGTGACCACACACAGTTCTCCCAAAATCTGCAAAAAAAAAAATTACTCGTCATTGCAATCTCCATGGGAAATATTCATGTCTTCTTTCTTCAGCTGCAGCCTCCATCCCGAGATGGAGCTCATCTGACGCTCAGCATGAGCGTCATGTTTCTCCCTTTACTTATGCGGGCAATTTCAATCCAGGTTTACTTTGGCTGCACAGTACACTTTAACTTAAAAGTGCAAAGTGAACGCTGCACCGACAGGATCAGACTCATATATATCTTAGGCTGTTCATTGGTTGTTATCGACTCAGAATTTTCAGTCTCAGACTTCACGAAAAGATGACAAGCAGTGAAATCGGCTCGCTGCACACGTCTCTGATGGTGCGTTGCAGGGCCCAGCCATGGCGGCAGCTACCGCAAGAACCATGACCGGTAGTTGTTAGCACTTCCATGATCGCGGCGGCCGGGGCTTCCGTGGCCTGAAGGTACAAGTCAATCGAATGCAACGACAATTCTCGCCACAGGCAAGCCGATGCTTGCACCAAACAAACACGAAGACGAGGACAAAGACGAGCGCCGCAAGGTACACAACGACCCCATCACCACCACCACCACACAACAGTACCAAGCGACATGGACTGTCACGCCACTGTGGAAGCGGTTGCGTCAAGCCAGTGTGCGTTGTAAATTCCACACTTTTCAAATCATTCAGGCATGTTTATACCCGTATCAATACCAACTACGACTCGGTTCACGGGATCCGCCGCGGCGCCATGATCGACAATGGGTACCGTCCGTCGCCTCGCGTGTCTCGCTCTCCACATGTTGCTGGGACCGAGCTGGACGATGTCGAAAGCGGCCCACTTTGACGCTGACAGAACTGCGACCCGTCTAGGTAAACTACATCAGTGACGACTGCACGGTCGTCGACCCATGGCGGCAATCGCGTCAACGCCGTGTGCTCAAGCCCCAAGAAATTGAACACCGCGCCGCCCGTGATTTCCTCTGGAAGCTCCTTGATCGGATTGCGAGAAAGCGACAAGAAGTAATACTCAAAGGGAAGCAACCCAAGCTGCGGGATTGTCTCCAAGTGGTTCCCGATCAGCGAAAGATCGTAGATTTCAAGCTGCAGTAGCGTGTCGGGGAACACGTGGACATCGGAAAACTCGAAATAGAGCACGGCCATCGGATGCCACCGCTTGTGGAGATCGTGCGGCAGCGTCGTGAGGTTGGAGTACGCGATTTCAATGTCGGTGAGCGAAGCCGGCAGCTCGCCAAGGATACCGTCGGGCAACGAAGTCATGTTGACGTGGATGAGCATCAGTGCGACAAGACTGGTGTGGATGGACGCGGAGATCGCGGCGCTTGTTGACCACTCGGTGAGCGTGACGTTGTACAGCTCCAAGCTCAAGAGATTCGTGAAATCGCGGACCGCATGGGGAACGACCAAATTGTCGCAGTGGGAAAAAATGAGCGAGACCAGCGCCATCGAGTCGATGCGCTGCAGCGCCTCGGTGACAGGCAGCGAGTCTCGCAAACGGTAGCAGTTGTATTCGTACGTGGCGCATGCGGTGTTGGTGGTGAACCACGGACGGATCGACTGCTTGCAGCCTGGAAGCTCACTGACATCGCCTCGATGAGACGCATGGAGATGGACGACGAGCAGTGCGACGCCCCAGATCAAGAAGAGACCATGGACAGCGTTGGTCTTCCAGCCAAGCACGCGCGAGTGGTGCGCGATGACGGCGACAGCCTCTGTCGACCGACGCGTCAAAGACCCGAGCCGCGTGGCTCTGGAGGAGGCAGCAGCGACAGCAGGACGACGTGGGCTAAAGATGGTGTATTCTTCGACTCGTGCTTGTCCGGATTGTACTGGCGACGGCGTTTTTTTTTTTTTCTTGCCGGGCGTGTTTTTTTTTTTCTGGATCAAGCTCTTACAGCTCACAAGACAGAACAGGATGGTACCATGTGGGATGAATTTGGAAAGGAAATCGATCTGCGACAGCGCAAACAGAAGACGATTCTCCAAGACCAAGTTGGTGAACCACACGTCGTCGTACAATTGCGCCAAGTCGAACGAGTACATCGTAGGATCGTACGCGGCATAGTACGAACTGAACACGAGCCACGGGATGACCATATTGGTACCGACGTTGAGAAAAAGATCGGCCGTGATGCAGCACAGGCGACTCAATGGGAGCTGCGCATGCAAAAAATGCTGCAAGATCGGGGTCGTGACGCAATTGAGAAACACCAGCGCGACAAAAATGGCGTTCACCCATGACGTGGCGATCATTTGGCTCGTGCGGTAAGCTTGGTACGTTTGAAATGCGACCTCGATGACTTCCCGAGCGGCGAAGACCGCTTCGAATCGGTCGCTTTCGATGCCAAAGAACCCATTGCGACTAAGAGTCGAATCCCACGCGGATTGGACGAACGACGCCGTGAGCTGCACGGCCTGCCGTGCACTTCCCGATGACAAGCGGCCCGACCTGTCGCGAGGAGACAGAGGAGGAGGAGGAGGAGAGGGGCGAGCTGGAGAAAACGACGAATCGAAGTGGACGACTGGAGTGACGATGGTGGATGCCGTTGGCACGGGGGGTACCCGTGGTCGTATTGTCTCGTCGGTGGGCGTCATGATGAGTTGTCGGTGGAAACAAGAGAGCGCGAGCATCTCGAGAAAGCACCCAACATGTACAAAGCCGACAACGAAGAATGCACAGCCAATGACCGTGAAGTGGCGGGACGGCTTGGGCGCCAGCAAGTCGGCAAAGTAGACCATGTACGGATGGTCCATGTACCAGTAAAGAAGCGCCATGGAGATCAAATGGGCACCGCAGTACGCGTGGAGCACCAGCACGCAGATCCACACGACGCGGTACCATGGAGCAGGGATCAGCACCACGAGTCTTCCACCGCCACTCGTACCGCTTGTTCCTGTCGTCGCAGCGGCGCGTGGGTGTGGGCCCTCTGCTGCGTCGAACGGAGCGATGGCCGTCATCGTGGGATTAATTCATGCGTACGCAGCACACAATAAATGTCGACGGTATATCCGCGAGCCAGCCGTGGATGCCACGAAAAAGAAAAAAAAAATGTTTATCTATAAACAGCCATGCTGTTGCAAGAGTAGCAACTCCATGATCCTCAATCCTCATCCGCTTATGCACAAGAGCTCGTGCTATTTATAAGGTGAGACAAAAGCCCGGACTTTTTGCTGAGATTTAACGGTGCTTAGGGAATCCGCAGTCGAGTGACCACTTCCAGTGGGTACTGCGACTTGATACGACGATCCAGAAAGACACACGAAATCAAAGCGTCTCCACTGTAGGAACGCGTCACTTCGTCACTCGATTTGGACTGGCAGAAGGGTGTCTCGGCCACGTAAACCGAGGCACTGGCGCCGACCATCGCGTGCGGTAGCTCAGTGAGTTGCGTGGCCACAAAATTGAAAAAACTGACGCCTTCCAAGCGCCCAAGACTCGCTGGGAGGTGGACGATCGGGTTGACGGCGAACGCCATCATGAAACAGCCATCAAAGCTGCTGGAAAACTCGGGCAGCGACGTGATTTGGTTGCCAATGACCGAGAAGTCGTCCAGTGCAAGTTTTGTGAGCGCGAGAGGCAGTTCTGTGAGCAGCGAGTACTCGACGTACAGCGTGAGCAAGTGACCCCAGTATTTGTCCACGTGCTCTGGGATGCGCGAGAGATTGGTGTGGCTGATCTCGATGTCGATCAGCGTCGGTGGCAAGTCGCCGTGAAGCAACGCCGGCGGAATCTCGCCAAGCTGTGTGAGAATCAGGAACGCGTACGTGATGGACGGGTGTGTGCGTGATGTGAGCGCGGCGTCGAGCCCCCAGTGGGAGATGGTCGAGTTGTAAATCTCCATGCCCAGCAAATTGGGGAAAAGTTGGATTTCCGACGGAACGACCAGCGCGGGGCAATGGGAAATGATCAACACCACCAGCGACGACGTGTCCAGCGAGGCGAGCGCGTCGCTTTCCATGGACTTTGTCTCGTGGCGATGGCAATTGTATTCGTAGATGGCACACGCGGATTTCTGGACAAACCACGGACGAAGAAGCTGCTTGCAGGCGCCGTGGCGGTCGCTCATCTTCAAGTCGGTGGTGTAGCTCTTGACCACGACCCGCAAATGCAAAAAGAGCAGCACGACGCCCAAGAGCGCGAAACAGGTATGGAGCATCGTCACGGCCCGAGGCGACGGCTCCAGCTGCAGCAATCGTCGGATCCGTGGCTCGATGCCTGGATGCGGCGGTTGGTTCCGGCTCTCGTTGGTATTGTGGGTGCGGCGACGCCCAAGATGCTCGTGGAGGCGCGCGACGATGCTTTTTCTCTTGGACCCCATGGTGGCTGCGTCCAACAGCTTTCTTTTCCGTGGCGACTCGGCTTGGATGCCTGCTTCAGTGCGTGGTTTGCGTCGCGGTCGACGGCAGCGGACAATCGATTTGATGCTGCCAAGCGCCAAGAAAATGCTGATATGGGGCACAAATTTGAGAAAAAAATCGGCAAATCCCAATGGGATGATCTGCCGGTTGTCGTTGATGAGCTGAATGTACCACACGTCGTCGTAGAGCAAGTCCAAGTCGAACGAGTGGACTGTAAAGTCGATCGCCGATGCGTACGGAAGCACCAGCAACACGGGCAGCACCATGGCCGTGCCAGAGTCCAGCAGCGTGTCCACGACGACACACGTGAGCCGCTCGGCCGCCGGTGACCAGCTTTGTCGGTGCGCGATCCGCTGGATCAGTGGCGTGGACCAGCAGTTGAGCACGACGATGGCGATGTACAGGTTGTTGACCCACGGCTTGGCGATGAGCACGCTGGAGCTGTACGCTTGGATGGACTGCGAGACGATCTCGATGGTCTCGCGCACCACGTACCGCCAGTGGTAATACGGACTATTGACACCGAAAAGACCGCGACGAGAAAAAAGCGCGCGCCACGCGTCCTGGAAAACGGCAAAGAACAGGGAAACGGCGTGAGGAAGCCACTGTTTCTTCTGTTTTTGGAGCAGCGAGGAGAACGACGACGAATCGGTTGGCTGCTTGTAGCAGGGTGGACAACCCCTTGGCCACACGACACTCAAGTGGCCTATTCGACAGGATGCCACGACCATGAGCGTGAACTGAAGAGCGTGGGCGACGCTGACAAGCCCGTAGCAAATAGCCGCCGGACGCAGCAACGGCTTGAGCCCTGGACGAAGAAGCTCGGCGTAATACACCATGAACGGCAGGTCCACCACCACCAAGACGATTGCAGCGCCGACAAAGTACACGACACAGACGCTATGGACCAAGAGCAGCACAAGCCACACGACGGCAAAGTGGGTGGGCCCAAGGTCGACGATCATGGTGTCCTCGCGGACTGATACGGTGGAGCGGAAGCGCCGCAGGCCATGGCGTTTTGGTGATGAAGGAGGCGGAGAAGGCGGAGGAGGTGGAGGACCTCGCTGGAGTGGAACGACCGACGCCATGAAGGGAAAAGGCCCACCCAACCAAACGCCCCTGGCAGACAACGGAGGTCCGTACTACTCCGTGGTCGAGTGGAACTGGACGGCACCGCAAGACACACAGAAACACCGGAAGGAGTGATGCGATGGTTTATATTTGGAACCTCTCGTTACGTGGTCAAGGGCTCTGCTACAGTACTCCTTCTGGTTACCGGTACACTGTAACAGCCTACGCGGCCAGCCAGCCAGCCAGCCCCAACGAACAAAAATCCACTCGCCAGCTCCACTGTCTATTTGCTGACGCCCATTTCACAGGCCACTACTATTACTGCGCTTGCCATCGATCAGCGCCAGTGGGAAGAGCCCGCCACTTCCACTTGCCAGCGCATCCGTCTCGTTGAGAAGAAGCAACGGCGTTTCACTTGCACACGTAGCTGCCACACTGGAGTCCCCAGTCACGGCCGGGTCAATGGTCGCACAGTACGGCGTGCCGCTCATGAAAACCCGTTGGACTCCGGCTGTGGTGGCGATCCACGGTGGCAACGCACTGACGTTGGTGCTTTGCAGCCGCAAATACCGGATTGTTGTGGATGAATGGAGCGCAAGGGGCAGTTCTTTCAACGGGTTGCTGGCCAAGCTCAGCACAAAGTACGCATGGGGCTGCTCGAGCAGCCACTCGGATGGCAGCGTCGCGATGGCGTTGCCGTCCAGCGAAAGCTTCTCAACGTCCATCAGCTGCAGCGTGCGTGGCACTTGCGTCAACGAGGACGACTCCACGTACACGCGCGCCATCGCGTGGCGCCATCGACGATGCAAGTCATCGGGCAGCCGTGTCAGATTCGTGGCCGCGATCTCCACGCTTCGCAGCGCCAACGGGAACGTCTCGCTCATCAGCCCGTCAGGCAATTCGCCGCCATTCGGGAACGTGACACGTGCCAACGAAATGCTCACCAGCAGCGGATGGTGGGTGTCGGTCAACGCGGCGTCGTCGTGCCAGCTCACGATGGTCGAGTTGTACACATCCAAGCGAAGCAAATGAGGGAATTCTTGCAGTTTCGACGGCATCTCCAGCGCCGCGCAATGTGAAAACACAAGCGACGCGATCGCTGGCGCAAAAAGAGGCTTCAAGACACTTGCGATTTCTTGCTGCGAGCCGGAGATTTGCAATTTTGCGCAATTCACTTCAAAAATGGAGCACGCAAACGCCGGTGCAAACCACGGCCGCATCACTTGGTGGCAGCCCACTGCGTGGGGTTTGTACGACGTGAGAATGGCCTGCAAGTGGATGCCGAACACGGTATACGCGATGCCCAAGAACACAACGCGCACGCATTTGTGGGCGTATTTATGGAAATGCTTGGACGCCGTTTGCTTGGCCTTGTCCAGATGGCTCAGTCCAAGGATTCCCACAAGACGACCACCACGTGGCGATGAGCTCTTGTTTGCATTCTCATTCTTGTTCTGGTTTTGAAGCTCGTGCTCGTTCTCGATCTTGTTTTTATTCTTGCTGTGGATACGCTGCAGTTTTTCTTGTTGCAACTGGCGGCGCGTCTGTGGTGCGACGAGGCTGTTGGTGAACACTTGGCCATCACGGACCGAGGTGTCCTTGTGGAGCAAGGCGCGTACTTTTTTTAGGCACGTGGTGATACTGAGATGCGGGATACACTTGAAAATCAAGTCCCCCACGGAAACTACGAAAAACTCTTGGTTTTCTAAAACGGCGTTGACAAACCATTTCTCATCGTAGAGTTTTTCTTGTGAAAACGACTGCGTTTTGGTATCAAATTGACTCCAATAGGGCAAGAAAATGCACACCGGCACGACCATGGCGACCACAAAATCCAGCACGGCGTCCAGCGACAAGATCGCGATGCGTCGCACTTCGGGACGTGACTTGTAGGCCATTTGAAGCACTGGCGTGACCACGCAGTTGACGACGATGACCGAGATGGACAAGTGGTTGATCCACGTGCGGCTCACGAGCAAGCTGCCGCGGTAGGCTTGGTAGATCTGGGACGAGATCTCGATGGCTTCGCGAAGGTACATGTACAGGTAAAAGTACCGCGACTCGACGCCCAGCAGACCGCGGCGGCCGACGACCGCGAGGCGACACGCCGCGAGGCCTCGCGTGACGCGCTGCCACTTGGTCAGTCGTGTCTTGCTGGACTGGGCTTGCGTTGTTGGCCTGGTCGTGGCGTAGTGGTTGGCCGGGTAGAAGGCGTATTTGCGCTGGCTGAGCGAGTAGTACACGAGCCGCAACACGACGCTCCAGTGCAACGCTGCGATGACGCCAAACACACACGCGACCGCCTTGTATTTCGTGACGATCCCTGGGCGCAGCAGGTTGACATAGTACGACATGTAGGGCGTCGTGAGGTACAGGTAGAGCCGCATTTGGATTGTCAGTAGTGTTGCGCAGACCACGTGGATCACGACCATGGCCCACCAAATGCCTGCAAACACTGGCGGCCGCACTTCCATGAAAATGAGCTCTTCGGTCGGCGCGACGTATTCGCTCTCTTCCGCGGCCGATCGACGCGGCCGCATGGACCACCTCATGATGCTCAAGCGTTTGCCTGGCCGGTTGCTGTTGGTGGGATCGTGACTGAGGCGGCCAGTAGAAGAACGAGAAGACGACGCAGACGCAGAAGCAGGAGACGCGGAGCCAGTGGTCGGCGAGGAGACATGAGCGGCGGCATGGGCGGCAGCGGCGAAGAGCTCCCCGGGATCCTCGGTGGTGAGGATGGCGGCGTCCACAGAGACCGTGATATCTACGCCCTCTTCCTTCGCGCTTACAAGCATGACTGCGTCGTGGACTATTACCAAGCCAATTGATTTCGTCGTTGTGTGTGTTGCCACAGACAGTAACACGTATGGATAGCGCTGCTGTTAGTCGTTGCAATTCATGACCTGCGCGGTTGTTTCTGGTCGCTAATTTTGGAAGCAAACGTGTGCGACGTTTCCGTATTCGTTTGTAGAGGTCCGCCTGTGGAACTCAATTATTGTTGTATTCTAGCCAATCAAAATAGAGAAAGTGGTATGGATGCGTATGATTGGTGTAAAATAGTGTGGTCCAACAACATCGAGCCAAAATCTGTGGCGTTGAGCAGCTCCAGTCACGAAAATCGCCCTTTGTGGTCCGCAACAGACGACACGATGAAGGCCGGGCTCTTGATCGCCAGTGCGCGGCGACTCGCGCGCTCGACGGCGTTGCTCTCGGCCGCTTCTTCTATCGGCAATGGGAGCGTGAGCGTGGCTTCGTCAGTGCACCGTAGCGCGACGCTGTCGACGCGACAGACGGGAGCATCTCCTTCGGTTGCGACGCTCGCCATCCGCGCGTTCAGCACGACCAACAAGCCACCGGCGCCGCCAGGCGATGAGGAGAATGACGACGAAGAAGATGTCGATGACGATGACGAAGAAGAAGAAGGAGACGCTGAGGACGACGAAGATGAGGAAGACGAGGATGAGGACGAAGGCACCGATGCCGATTTCCTCGCGTACCAAGCCGCCCACCGTGCGACGTTCAACCAAGAAGATCTCTCTCGCTTTGACGAAGACCCAAATAAGAATTACTGGGACGAAGAGCGATGGGGCAAGTTGAATTCCGAAGACTGGCAAGGATTTGAAGGCGACTTGGACGCTGTGACCGAAGAAGGCGTGCCCAAATGGCTCCAGTCGGTGCGCGATCTGAGCGCGATCCACCACGAAAACAGCATGCGCGCCAAGCTGGCACGCCGCGCCATGGAAGAAGCCAAGAAAAACATCTTGCGCGTGCGCAAAGTGGACGCGCTGGGCCGCGCGTACGGCACGGGACGTCGTAAGACCAGCACGGCGCGTGTGTGGATCAAGCCAAGCCCAACGCCCTTTGACGGCCGCATCAAGATCAACAAGATGGACTTGGTGGATTATTTTGTGCGTGACACCCACCGTGAAGAAATCCTTAAGCCCTTTGTGGTTGTGGATAAGATTGGCCATTTTGATGTGTTTGCGACTGTCAAAGGAGGTGGCATGACCGGTCAGGCTGGCGCGATGCGCCATGGCATCAGCCGTGCCTTGCAGCATTTTGACCCGGCGTTGCGACCAGCGCTCAAGAAAGAAAAGCTGCTCACGCGAGACCCTCGTGGTGTCGAGCGTAAGAAGGCCGGCCAGAAAAAGGCCCGAAAGAAGTTCCAGTGGGTCAAGAGATAGAGAGACACCACAGAGGCGACAAGAGGCTACTGCACGTAACAGTATCAGTAGATCCTACGAAAACAGGGAAGGAAAAACAACACGAGGTATACAAATGTCCAGAGACTTTTGGGAAACAAAAACACCCAGTGTTTAGTAGGCAGTATCTTTTTTTTGTTGGTCCTGTATTTTTCGCGTCAGTGTCCAGTGTCCAGTATGACTGACTAGCCACTTGCAGCGAGAACTTGGAAGCGGTTCGGTTACATGGCCATGGACGCTTCAAGCTTCCGCAATTCTTCCAGTTCGTCGTCGTCGGCTTGGCCCACGACGCGGATCTTGGACTCGACGGCATGGGTCGGCACCTCTGGCAGCTGATACTGGGCGGCCGCCGCTGCCGCTGTCCGCACAGGTGCCGCCGGTGGTGCGGCCGCGGCTGCTGCTGCTGCAGCCACTGGCTGTGGCCGTTGCGTCGCGATCTCGGGCACTTGGGTGACTTTGTTGGCTTCTTCCTCCTCCATCATTTGCGTGAGCTCGTCTTCCAGCTCGTCGTCGTCGTACATCGTGAGCCCCGGCGCTTGCGAGATCGCGCGGCCAATTTCATCGGCCGTGGCCATTTCTTCCGAGATATCGTCCATGATATTGTCCACCGTGTCGATGCTCATCTGCCCGTGGATCGCCTTCATCTGGTTGGCGCCGGCGCGCAGCGCATTGAAGGTCTCCATGTTCACGTGGGCCGACTCCAGCGTCATGCACTGGGTCTCCAGCGTCATCCGCGCGCCTTGGAGCTTTTCAATCTCTCCCTCGAGCATTTTCTTGCGTTTCAATGCAAAAATCGCACCGCGTTTGTCTTTGGAAAGCGATTTTTTTTTGGCTTCGTCTAATTGCAATTGGATTTTTTTTTCTAAATGGGATTCGCGTTTTTCGAGCGTGTCCAGTTGCTCGCGAAGTTTGCGGATGGTCTCGGCGGTCGCGACGGGACCTGCGCGCACGGGCGCCGCGGACTTGCGACCAAAGAGATTCATGGCGATGTGTGATAACTGTGGGCGTGTGTGATGTGTAAAGAGAGAGGAGAAGCGCTCTAACGTTGCGAGAACCGATAGAAGAAGAATGCGGCGGCTTGTTCTTCTCCTTCTTCTTCCCTTCGCTTTGGTGCTTTGATGATTTCTTGTTCGCTGTCGTTTTCTTGTACAAATGAGGAGACTTCTAATGGCACTTCATAGCGTTACTTTTGGCACCATCACCATCATTCCGATTTTTCTGACTGGGTTCAAATGGTTTGGCGGGAAGCGTTGTGAAAGTGCAGCGTTGTCAACCACCCCCAAACAATCCTCGTGAACCTGTTAATTTGTGTGAGAGAGGAGTGATGAGCAGGATGACTGAAAATCGTTTCCCCCTCATCCGTGCGGCACACCATACAGCACCGTTATCCAGCGCCGTTGACTTCAAGTGCCATGAGGAATCGAGCTGATGCCCTTGCTGTTCACCGATGCATACCACTGCTTGGGCGCTTGTCTGTTTGTCAAGAGTGCAGCGGGCCGCGACACCAGCCCCGTGCTCTTTCTCCTAATGTGAGATTGTTGGCGCCAATTCAAACCACACCCATGCAGTATTAGGAGGAGTCGCGTGGTTATCATCTATTTCATTTGTTTGTCGACGTGACAATAGCCATCTAACTATAGGCAATATGTGGCAAAGCTGTTCACTCACTATTAATATCCATATCCATAGATACAGCTGGTGCAGACGCCCAAGCCAACGCACAACGTTGGCGAATTCGATGGCGACGGTGACGCCACCACCGCGTGTCTCCATGGCCACCGCCACTCGCTTGACGTCCGTCGTGCTGTACGTCTCGCCGACAAGCTACCGGTGCATGTGGGCGAGCATCCTGGCGGTGAGAGTGGTTAGCATCCTCTACCTTACCGCGTCGACGGGATTATATATGTTCCTCGCAAAACAAGACATGGCCTACTACGCATCGCTGCTTGGCCCCTACGCAGCGACGCAGCTTACGCCCATGGGGATCGGCCTCGCTTTGCTTGCCGCAGCGCACGCGCATGCTGCCGCCAAGATGCTGGTGTTCTCCTGTCGCTACGGAGAACTCGTGTACGACCAACGGCGCGCACCCAGACCGCAAATCCGTTCTTCTCCAAGCGACGCCTCAAAGCACTCGCACTCCAGTTCTGGTCGACAAGGGCCCCGTTTCCAAGAGGAGGAGCAGACAGAAACCGACGGCGGTGACTGCGTGCCTTGGCGCGTCACTGCGTGGCAGATGTGGCGCAATTGCTTTGGTCGTCGCGGCTTTTTTGGCGTCAAAAGCCAGTACTTTGATGCAAGGCTGACAGTCCGGGAGATCGCTGAGACGCTCGCGCAGACGGCGCAGCTGTACACTTCGAGCGAATTGATCGCCAAGCATTGGATCACCAATTTGTACGCTGCCATCGTCGCTGTGAACTGCTGGTCAACGCCCCTCATCCAATTCCTGTGTCGACGCAAGCTCCATCAACTCGAAAAAGAGCGAGGCCAGCAAGAGCAAGAGCAACAGTATGAGCAAAACCACCAAACTCAGTACACGACGATCCAGTCAGCATCTTCATCACCTCGTACGGATCAAGATGTGCAAGGCATCATCGCGCTCGAACGGCTGCTGTGCCTTGCGACCGACTTGGTCTTGGATCTAACGCTGTCGATGGTCATTCCGGCGATCATTTTCGCACCGTACGTGAGTCAGTTTGATCTGCCGGCGTTCAGTTTCCCCACCGACTTACTCTACGATGACGTGTGGTTCGTGAATTTCGTGTACGAGAGCCAACAAGTGTTTGTGGTGAATTTTTACGAGTTGGTGTTGACGTTGTTCCCGTATTGGAGTATCTATAGTTGCTGCTTCAGCATCCGCGTGCTCATCCGCCGAAAGGAAAACAGCCCCACTATCACGGCTATTGTCCCGGTCTCTACCCAACACCCTGTGTTTGCTGTCCGCGCCAAGGCGAGAAATCTCACATCAGCAAGACGACGCGATGCGATAATCCCGGCCGACCAGGGAAGGGCAGCGACGTACGTGCGCCACAGATCCTACTTGACCACCGTCCACGCGGTATGTGCTGTGTGGGGGCTCGTCATCTTGGCTCTCCATTTGTCTGCAAACCATGCTGCATCCACAAATAGCAGCACGCGGGCCGCTGGCTGCAAGCGAGTGTTACGCCCGTGGTTCACCGCGAAGCCAGCCTGTTCCGTCGTGGAAGTCAATTGCTATGCCAAGAACCAGTCACTCTCCCCGATCGACACCGACTTGGCGCAGCTCTACACAGCCTCGGTCGCCGTGCTCAACTTTGTCCATTGCCCCGCCCTTCGCATGCCGCGCGGTATTCAAGATTTTCCATATCTGTTGGGATTGGGAGTCCACAACTCGACGATCACGGAATGGGACAAGACAGTGACGCTTTCCGTAGCGACCCAAAAACGGCTTTCCTTCGTAATGATGACGCAAACCAACATGTCTTCCTTCCCGAGCGGACTCACCACGCAACTTCCGGCCACTCTTTTGGATATTGAGATCATCCGCAGCAATTTGTCAAGCCTGCCAGCCGATTTAGATCGGTATTGGCACCCATTGATCGTGTTGTATCTGGAATATTGTGCCTTCACGCAGGTGCCGTCTGTGCTTGGACGGCTTCATGTGGATGATCTGTCGTTGGTAGGCAACCAGATCACACACTTTCTACCAGAAGCCGACGACTCCAATGGAACCATCGACTGGCCAGCCGATGTGGCGTTTTTCTCGCTCACACTGGGCCATAATCCACTGGTGGAGCTACCAGAGAACCCTATTGGCGTTGCTTCTGGCATCGCGATACTATCGCTCGAGTCGACCGAGGTCAGGACGATCCCAGCGTGGGTCACGGCGGCGGGGATCAAAGTGTTCTTGAAGAACTCGGCCTTTTGTCGTTTGCAGTCGGAAGCCACAGTGGCCAACAAGTTTGGAGACGATGCCATGATCACTTGTGTCGGAAAAGACCCTCACGGCGAGGGAGTCGTTCCTTTCAACACCATCGTGTCGTTTTTGCTGGATGTGGAAAAGCCATGAGAAGAAGCAAACAGGGGTGGGTGGATTATAATTTGTGTCATGATGACGTGGTTTCCTGGCGTGTTGTTCACACACATTCGTTTTTTTCTTTCTTCCCAAAATAGGCCCCCAAGTGGATACCATCCAGCGTCTTTTGATGATTCTGAGCTGCTCTCACACGCGCAACCACTATTTCTGTGCAAACGATCACTCCTTTTCAGTGCAAGAAGTGCAAGATGATGGATCGCACCCATGCCGCCGCCGCCGCCGTCACCGTAAGACCACATACTCGCAGCGACATTGATAGCCGGACTCCGTCCATGCGGAGCAGCATCGCACGGCTCAGTCATTTTTTCGACGGGTTTGAAGTTGGCCACCGCGAACCGGACGATGCCATCGCGGTCCACGTGTCCAAGATTGGCTATGTATTCTTCTGGCTTCTGGTTTTGTTTGCGCGATGCGCGTGCATCCTGTTTCTCGCCGGCACCACTCGGGTCTATTGGTTTGTCGCGCATCCGTACATGAGCTATTACGCCAACTTGCTCGGTCCTCAAGTCGCGCAACAACTCAAGCCCACCGGTATTTGCTTTGGGCTTGCCGCTGTCGCCCACGCCTTCGAAGTGGCTCAAATGGTTTTCTACTCGGTCAAGTCGCGTCGCCTTGTCTTCGACCACCCTCCTTCATCCAAAACCCAAACCAAAACCACATCCGTGTCAGCGATAGTGCCAGCGCGTTCCGTGGAATCCAAATCGCCACTCTCCACTGCATGCGACTGCAGCGGGGTCTTTCGGTTTGTGGCCATCTCGATCCGCACGCGATGGCGGATGTTGTTCGACAGACGTGGGTTTTTCGGCGTGGAAAGCGATTTCTTTCACGTGCGCTTTGTCTCCCGCGAATTTATTGAGATCGTGTCGCAGACCTGGCAAGTGTACAACGCGAGCTTTCTCATCGCCAAGATTTGGATCAACGATCTCTACGTCGCACTCGTGCTCGTGAACTGTTTCTCCACGCCGCTGCTCCAGTTTGTATTCCATAAATCGCCGCCGCTTGAGCGGATGCTGTGTCTTTGCTGTGATCTTTTGCTTGACGCGGCCGTGTCCATGGTCATTCCGTTGCTCATTTTTGTGCCGTATTACGAGAAATTTGACTTTGATATGTACAATTTTGAGTTGTCGTACTTGTACGATGACATTTGGTTTGCCAATATGGTCATGGAAAACCAGCAAATTTTTGCGCAAACGAAATGGGATTTCGTGTGGACGATCGTGCCGCATTTGAGCATGTACAGTTGCCTCAGCAGCCTCAAGGCACTCATTCGAAGCGAGAAGCAGCGAAAGAAGCCGGCGAACAAGTGCATGGCCGCGTCTGTGTGGCCCGACGGGTACTCCGAGAGAAGTCTCTACTCCGAACGGAGTGTGGCGCCGATGCCGGCGTCTGACGCAGGATCTTCCTCATCACCACCGCCCACTACCAGCGCTCTCAACAAGCAGTCGATCAGCAACCCACGCGAACTCTCTGTGGCGGCACCATCGCAACGCCAGCCGCAACAACAAACGAAGAGACAACGCACACGCTTGAAACGCACGTTGCGCACCACTGGCGGCGTCGCGTTGAAAGCCGTGAATGGCGGTCTCGCACTCTGGGGTCTTGCCATCCTCGTGCTCCACGTCATGGCCATGCGCACTTCGCTAGAAACGAGCGTGCCAGGCTGCAAGCAAGCCACGCGGCCGTGGTTTGCGACCAAACTTTCGTGTTCCGTCTTGCAGTACAATTGCCACCAGTACAATACGACCACGATGCGCGTCCAAGACCTGGAGGTGTTGGAAGACGACAGCCTTGTGGCACTCGTGGTGAGCCATTGCACGGCGCTTCACATGCCGCCACGAATCCAAAAATATCGCAATTTGCTTGGCATTGACCTTTTCAACTGCACGCTCGCGGCATGGAACCGCGACGCCGCGATCACGAATGGCACCCACCCGCGGCTGGCGTATTTGATCTTTGTGCGCGTCAATATGACGAAGCTGCCCGAGGGCGTGCTCCACCAATTGCCGCTCTCGATGACCGATTTTGAAATTTCCATTTCCAATTTAACCCACTTGCCACCTGATCTCCATTTGAAATGGCACGCCATGTCCATCGTGTACGTGGAACACACGCAGCTCACGGTGTTCCCAGAGACGTTGCGGCACTTGCAAGTGGATGATTTGTCGCTCATTGGCTCCCAGATCAGCCAGTTACCTGAATTCCCAGTGGACCACACGTTTTTCACTCTGGCAATGACCCACACGCCACTGGAAGCGCTACCGGATTCCATGGGCGACTTGTCTGCGATTGGGTTTTTGAATTTAGGTCACACGCAACTCAAGACTTTGCCATCGTGGATCCACCGCCTCCAAGAGACGGCGACCAAGGTTTACGTCCACCACACGCCGTTTTGTGACAGCCAAACCGCCGACGAAAGGGCCACCACGTTTGGTGAAGACGCCGTGCTCACTTGCACATCCACGGGCGACCGAGTGGAGGGCAAGTACCCACTGGATCTCATGGTGCCACGAAGGCTGTACGAGCAGCAGCAGCCGACAACGGAACAAGAATAACAAGACGACGCGTAAAAGAAAAGGAAAATCAAATCCTCTTCCAAAAAGAAAAAAAAAGGTATTTACCCTTCATGTGTGTGTGTCCCTCTCGCTCACTTGCTTGCTCGCACAGTACGTTCCAAGGCTACTGTGCTACTCCCCTACTACTCCTCGGTGGTGGCGACCCCCTTGGCTCCGTGGTTGGCATTTGCTGCGCTCGTCCCCACCACTGGTTCGCTTTCGTTGTACAGACGTCGCGGCGCCATGAGCTCGAGTGGGTACATGCCCTGCTGCTGTGCGTCGCCGTCATCCACACACGTCAGCACGGCGTCGCTGCCGTACGTTTCGTTGATCTCTTGGGCGCTTTTCGCCTGACAAAACGGCGTACTATGGACAAAAATCTTGGTCGCCGTCTTGGCCACATCGTCGATGACCCATGGTGGCAGCTGCTGGAGCTTGGTATGTGCTAAATACAAAAAGCCTAGCCCACTGGTGTCGCCCATGGCGGTTGGCAACGCCACAAGAGGCGTATACGACAGCGCCAGAGAGTACAACGCCAACGGCGAATCTTCTCCAAACTCTGGCAAAATCTCAATTTGGTTGCCGATCAAGGACAAGTCGTCGATTTGGAAATGGAAAAGCGTCTCTGGGAAACTCGTGAGTTGTGAGTGCTCCACGTAAAAAATGGACATCGCATGGCGCCATTTGGTATGGAGATCCGGAGGCAAATGGCTCAAATTGGACTTGGAGATCTCAAAATCGGTCATGGTCTCTGGCAGTTCCGAGTGGACGATGCCATCAGGTAATTTGGCCATGTTCACGTAGATGAAGATGATATACGTCAATTTCGGGTGGTTTTGCGCCGTGATCGCGGCTTCCGTGGACCACTCCGTGAGCGTACAGTTGTACAAGTCGACGCCCAGCAAGTTGTGGAACGTGGTGATTGCCGTGGGCATTGTGAACGCTGTGCAATGGCTGAAGACGACCGCTGAGACGCTGCTGGGCTCGATCATATCCAAGTCTTGGTTCGTGGCGGTTGTGGTGTTGTGCATGTGGCAGTTGAAGCGCACGACTGTGCAGGAGACCTTGGCCGTGAACCACGGACGCGACATGGCCGCACACGCGTCGACATCCGTGGTGGTCGCCTTCCACGCTGCTCGCATATGCAGCACGAGCGCGGCGAGTCCGCAGAGGAAAAGCATGGCGTTCATAAAATGTAAAAGGCGTCGGTAGTTTTTGGAAAAAAACGGCGCAAGGTCCTCCGGACGAAGCCCATGCGGGAAAGTATCCGCCGTCGGCAGCGGGTGGTCGGTCGGCTCTTCTTCTGGGATCGCCGCGACGGAGAGCCCCTTTTGAAGCCGCTTTGAGGCCTGCGCATTGAGCGCCGTGGGGGATCCTGAGAGCAACGGCGGCTGCGGAGCGCCTCCTCCCGCTGATGGTGGTGATGGCGAAGAAGACGAAGACGAAGACCCAGAGGAAGATGAAGGCGCGCAGTAGATCTTGGTCGGGTCCTCCACCATGCGGGGCTGCCTCACGAGCGCGCGGATGCTGTTCAAAGTGCAGTAAATGCTGACATGGGGCACCATTTTCCATACAAATTCCCATTTCGTTTGCGCAAAAAGCTGCTGGTTTTCCATGACCATCGTGGCAAACCAAATGTCATCGTACAAGTACGCCAATTGAAAATTGTACGATTGAAACTCAAATTTCTCGTAATATGGCACAAAAATGAGCATCGGGATCACCATCGCGCTCAGCGCATCGAGCACAAAATCCACCGTGAGACACACGAGCCGTTCCAGTGCGATCGCGTCGGTGGAGACGTGGTGGCGGTGGAACAAGACAACGCGCAGAAGCGGCGTGGACCAGCCGTTGAGCACAGTCGTGACCACGTACAAGTTGTTCATCCACACTTTTGAGACAAAGATACTGGCTTTGTACAGTTGCGTGGTTTGCGATAAGATTTCCAAGAGCTCATTACAAAGCATGCGGAAAAAAAACAACCGGCTTTCGACCCCAAAGGGTCCATGGCGGTCAAAGAAGACGCGATTGGCATCCTGTAAAAACGAACGGAAGAACAAAAGAGGCGATTTGAACCGTTTGTGCCAGTTGCGTTGGCAATGCCATTTGCCATTGGGGCCGACGCTGCGGGACGGTGGGCCCAGCACGAGCCGTTTGTACTGGAACGAGTAGTAGCCCATTTTGGCCAATTGATGGAGATGGAGAAGCGCGAGAAAACCAAAGCAAACGCCCATGGGCCGGAAATGCTCGACCGCGTCGGGGCCAAGAAGACTCGCGTAGTAGTTCATGTACGGATGCGCGATGAACCAGTACAGGCGCGCCGTCCACGAAAGGAAAAGGATACACCAAATGCGGATCAGTGCCATGGCAAGCCACAGCAGCTGGAAGTGGCAGCCACGTTCAAACGGCACGGACAGCGTGACGTGGCGCGTCGAGTACCAGTGGCTCTTGCCACGGTGGAGTGGCTTCTGGTGTAGCTGCTGCTGCTGCGGTGGTGCTGATGGCGATGGCGCTGTCATCGCTGGTGGAGCATCGTCTCGGTCGCTGTCGCTCGCACTTGGAAGTGTCGGAAGCTCTTGGAACCGTGGGCTTGCCATGCTTTTTGACTCAAGGAAGACAACAAGAGGGAGGCGTGCGCGGTTGTCTGCGTGCCGCGTCAACAGATCGAGAAGAACCGCTGCTGTTGTTCCTGCTGCTGGCTGCTCAAGTCGCCTTGTTGTCTCCCCATGTGCTCGCACGTGGTCTGCACGTAACCAACGCTAAATTTGGTCGGATGCTGGACCCGCCCTCCTTCACAACGCCATCCGAACCGCCTGCAAAACCGTCGAAACCGACATCTCCACCCCACCAGCACTTGGTGTCTTTGTTGTTGGTTTCCATCAAGAAATGAGTGACGTTTTGGACGCGAGAACCGAAAAACAAACAACGACCGACCAACTGATCGATGGCCCGAGGGCTCACAGCATGAAAAGCAAGAATGTTGCAAATACCAGTTAAGCGTGACGAGTGGGGATGCTCTTGCTATTAAGCTGAAATGGCAGGCCCAAAAACACACACACACACACAAGCGACCAACCCCATGTTGCTGCCTTGCGATTGGCTCTCTCGCTCGCTCTCGGGTGGAACAAATCTGGTGAACCTTCAGACCGAAAACAAGCGATCCACACAACCCATAATACGAGTATTA
The DNA here is from genome assembly GCA_023336165.1 of Pythium monospermum. NCBI lineage: Eukaryota > Oomycota > Peronosporomycetes > Pythiales > Pythiaceae > Pythium > Pythium monospermum. The sequence continues at coordinate 48,125 of JAADWJ010000110.1, forward strand.
GGCCCAGGAACGCGGTTGGCGTTGTGTTTTTTGTTTTTTTGTTTTTTTTCCCGTTCTTTCTGATGGCACAAACCAGCCCGTATTAGATGGGTAAATGACAAACAAATATATGTTTTTATTTCTATTTTATTTATGAAACGAGCAATTTTAGATGATATTATCATTTCTTCATCGGTGTCCCGATTCTTCTGCACCGTACAGACGATGCCATCCTCATACCGTAGGACTTCATGGTGGACCGGCCCATTCGGTTGGCCGCCAAACACGACAAGCGGTGGCAGTTTTCTGCCAAGAGCCGACGCGCACAAAAAGACAGAAGCGCGAAATGCGGTTGGAGAAGCGGTGGATGCCAGGTCCACATCGCGTGCGCCAACAAAGTCAATCGTACGGCTTGGCGCCATGTCGATGTATACCGCCTTGTCATCAAATGATTTTTAGATAACCCTAAATGCAATAATAGCTCGTTTTATGCACAGCCAGGTGTCCCGCATATTAATACTTGCAGCATATCTTCGAAGTATTAACCCCTCCACTATTAATACTGGTTCCTCACAACAACAACAACAACAAAAAAAACGAAACCCGATATGCTGCTAAACTGTGCTCACACGCAGCATGGACAGCACAGTAGATGCAGACCACTTACGGATGTGGACGCGCGCCGCAGGTCCTTGCTTAGCGACCCCTTTCTATGCACCAATAGGAGGAGGAGAGAGGACGAAGAGAACGTGGAATATTCGCTCGTGGCATTTGCATTTCTATTTCGAAGGGGGATCGAGCTTGCACGACGCAGATTAAAAATCCTTGGAATCTGTGCTACTGTACTGTAACCAGAGCCAGTTCTCCTTTTCCTTCTCTCCTCAGAACGCGAGGAGAAGGAAACGATTAAAATCGACCACATGCACTCGGGTATTAATAGTATAAATTGACCTGCCGTGGCTCTGAGGTGATCCATGGGGTGGTGGATGGATGGCCTTTTTGTGTGTGCGTTATCACTGCAAAAAAAAACTGGGGGATCTTTTTTTCCTCGGCAGCTGTTCCACGGATGAGGAACAAAACACAAAAAAAAAAAAAAAAAAAAAAAAAAAAAAAA
>JAADWJ010000111.1:0-48843 GCA_023336165.1 Pythium monospermum
AAATACCCCCCCCCCCCCCCATCCTGCTCAACCGCTCATGAAAAACCTACCGGCTTGAAGCACCATCAGACCGCCGTCAAACTTGCGTATATGGTACCCGAGCCGCAACCGCTTTTGCTGTGTGGCCGCGTGGTACACATCATCGGGCGAGACCAGCTCCACGCCACGCGCTCGGTTGAACATGGAATAAATATCTGACAGCGTCATGATGCCGGCGTTCTTGGGCATTTGTTGGTCCAGAAACTCGGCCAATTGGCGTGCGAGTTGCTCGTAATACGCGCTGCCCGAGTTCTCGCGGGTCACCGGGCTGATGATGCCCATGTCTAGCATCAACGAGCTGAGCTTGTTGATATCGTCGCCGTTGCTGCTGCTTTCACCAGCGCTGGTTGCCTTGGTCGTGTCCACGTACCGCTCGATCAGGCCAACGACGTCTCGTGCCTTTTCCATCAAGTTTTTCAAATCCGAAAACGCCGTCGCGGCCAAATCCGACGTCTCTTTCTGGGCTTCCTTTTGGCGCCTCATGATGCCGCCAATGCCCGCATCGGTGGAGCGGAATTCTCTTTTTTGAAGCCGCCTGTCGGCCATGTGGCTCGGTTGGGTGTCTTTCCAGGCTTTCCGCTGCAGCGTCGCATCCAGTGGGTTGTAAAAATCATCCCTGCCACCGTCTTTGAAGGACAGTTTCAAAAACGACGTGATCGGCGGCGGCGTCGAAGTCTTCAAGTCCACGCGGATCTTGGCCGAGCGTGCGAGGAATCCGGCTTCTTTTGTCATGCGCGTGATCCACTCCAGCGGCAAGTACAGCGCTGTAGGCGGCGTGGCCGAGCCGTCAATGTACAGCAACCGGTGGGTCGTGAGCGAGCACCGGCCTTTCAAGTACCGGGTCTTCTCGTTGTGGTCGTACAGGCTGATATTCTCTTCGGAATAGATCTCGACTTCATTGCCGTAGAAAGTGGGACGCCCCGCACTTGTCAGTGGCAGTGCTGCAGCAGTATCCATGGAGCGTCCCAACAACAAGACCTTAGAACGAGGAGGATTGATTGCACATGTTCTAAATGGCAAAGGAAACTACGTACGCTGCATGAGATCGATGGCCGATACGTCGATCACCATGGGTGCTGTTGCTTCATCAATGTCGCTGGCGCTGCGCACAATGGCTGTGAGAGGGTGTTGCCGTGGTCCTATGCCATGGTCCATCGTGATGAGAGGATTTGCTGGCTGGTGATCCGCTTGTCTCTTGTGGTGGTGTTTTCTTGGAGATTACGCTCCAAGTTGAGGGAACACAACACCAGATGACTGAACCTGTGGAAACGAATATTGATGAACAACCTCAGAAATGTTTTGGAAAATGGCAACTTCAATGAATAGACAGACCCACAGCTATCCGATAGGAGCAGACTCGCTATCATATGCAACAGCCCACGCCCACGCTGATGACATCTTGGTGGGCTGTATCACTATTGACAGTAAACCACGTCGGTGATGCCATTGGCGATGATACTGGTGTTGCAATGAGGCCGATGCCTTGAAGTTGGCCGTTCACATGGTCACAATAGTGGCCCCTCTGTTTGCCCTCTATTTTCTGCCTTGAACAACGGTGCGTCTCATGTCATTGCTTGTGCTGCTTTGCTCGTCTTGATGCAGCTGCGCCGTCTGTACTTGCGGTACTTCCCTCCCGCGCTGCGGCTCGAGTACGCCACTTCCGATGGCCATGTGCAGCGCAAGACCATCGACCTGTTGCATCTCAGCACCGAGTCCAATATCCAACTTATGGTCAACCAACTCGTTGACAAGGAGAAGCTCTTGACCAAAGCACACGTAGCAAAGCTCATGGAGCTTCTCCATCGACTCGTGGAGAAGCAGCTTATCGTCGATGCAAACGAGCCAAACTCGTGGCGATGCCACTCCGTGCTGCGTCCGCATCAGCTGCCTATGTGCAACATTGCCTGGACCAAAAACGCTCGCCTCGTCGCGACTTGCGGCTACGATAAGACCATCAAGTTGCTGCGGCCGCTGGATAAGAAGCAACAACAAGACGAATACAGCAAGAACAATACGCTTGTCGGTCATGAAGGAGTTGTATACTGTGTCGCATTCAGTCGTTCGAGCGCCACGCACTTGGTGTCGGGCTCCTTTGACAAGACGTGCCGCATCTGGGACGTTGAGTCGCGCAAAGAGCGAGGCGTGTACGCGAGCCACGAAGGCGAAGTCATCGCAGTCGCATTTGCACCAACGGGTTGCTTGTTTGGCAGCTGCTCGATGGACTGTACGTCAATTCTGTGGGATATCGAGACCCAGCAAGAGCTGTTTGTGTTGGTCGGCCACACGGCTGAGGTCTCCTGTTTGGCCTTTGACTCGTCGGCTCAGTTTGTCGCCACTGGATCGTGCGACTCAACCGTACGGCTTTGGGACGTCCGCCATGGCGCGTGCTTTCGGTCTCTAGACGCCCATGAAGCGGAAATCTCCCATGTCACCATTGACTATCAGTCGAATCTACTCGCGACTTCCTCCGCCGACCACACGTGTAAAGTGTGGGATATCCGAACAGGGAAATGCCTCTTTGATCTTCGCGACCACAAAGGCGAAGTGACCGATGTGAGCTTCAGCTCCACCGGCGCGCTGTTTGCCACGAGTGGAAGTGATGGCAAAGCGTTTGTATATGACTCGCTCACAGGAACCAGACGGTCGGTTTTACTGGGCCATACGAAGGCCATTTCCAAGGTTTGTTTCAATATGCAAGGCTCCCAACTGATGACCGCGAGCGCAGACTGCACGGCGCGGCTGTGGCATTCGTACTCTGGCGAATGCGTTCAAGTGCTCAAAGGCCACGAAGAGGAAGTGCACAGCTGTACATTTAGTTACGACGGGCAAGTCGCACTGACGGCATCGTGTGATAATTCACTGCGTGTCTGGCAACGCAAACAAGACTAAGACTTCCATGCAATATTTTAACAGGGGAAACACAGCGATATAATAGATGATGTGACAACAGAGAAGCGAGGGTATGGTGAAGAGATTAATGAATGATAAAAAAAAGAAGAAGATGGGAAACACATTGTGGCGCGCGTCTAGAGCAAACAAAAGAAATTGCAAGTTGACTTCCTGTCTGTGGCTCGCCGGAATCGCCCGCCTGTCACCAGTAGTCTGCCTTGGAAGATCTGTGCTGCTCTGATAATTGTAGCAGCATTTCCTCCATCCAAAGCTCGGACGACGGGATCGACGAAGCGGGTCATCGCCGGGTCGCAACACATCATGGGCACGAACGTCGGCCTAGCAACAGCCTTTCTTGATCGGTGGAGGTTTGGCAGCAAGGTTGACGCCATCTTTCTTGTGGGGCCCGCCTTCCTCCATCAGTCGGTTCTTCACTTCGCGTGCAATTTCGATAAACCCACCTTCCACATTGATGTTGTTCTTCGCACTTGTCTCAAAGAACTTGACACCGTACTCGTCCGCTAATGCTTGGCCTTCTTCTGTGCTCACCACTTTGTCGTCGGTCATATCGCACTTGTTGCCAATCAAGATCTTGTTCACGTGCACATCGGCGTGCTGCTGGATTTGTCCCACCCAATTCCGGATACTCTGGAAAGACGCTCGATCAGTCACGTCGTATACCAGTAAAATGCCTTGCGCGCCACGGAAATACGACGTCGTGATCGTGCGGAAACGCTCTTGGCCAGCGGTATCCCAGATTTGCAGCTTGATCTTCTTCGTGTCGAGCTCAATGTTCTTGATCTTGAAATCGATACCGATGGTCGTGATGAACGTTGGCGAAAAAGAATCGTTGGCGTAACGCAGCAACAAACAAGTCTTACCAACGCCTGGGCAGAAAAAAATAAAAAACCAACAAAAAAAACGGAGTGAGTTAGTTGGATGTTGCCCCTCAGCAAAAAAGGCTGAGGGAGGATTTCCGTGAACCGTACCGCTGTCGCCAATCATCAGCAGCTTGATCTGCATATCAAACGGGTTATCGTGACGAGCCATGGCTACGAGTAGTTGACAAAAAAAACACAGTGTTACTTCCCATGTATAAGAAAAAGGCGTGAACGAAAGTCAACTCCATCGCCAACGGGGCGTTGACGACGGAGCAGTCCACATCGCCGTCGCCGCCACGGTGAGCTCCATTAGTGATCGCCCTCCCACTCTCGCGTGCATTGAAGAGCGCGATGCACTTATGTAACCACCCAACATCTCTCGTTTCCTTTCAATACTGGCATATGGGTGCTCACCTACTGAAGGGTTTGTTGGATCTTGGAGGCGTCTTGTCTTGTCTTGTGCTTAGTCGCTTCCGTCAACTTCGTGCAGGTAAAGTAGGAGGGTACTGGCGAATCGGCGTTGTTCCTTGTCGCCTGCGTTCTTTTCCTTCCTCACTTCCTGCTGCAAGTGCGTCCTTCCGCGCCGTCCCTTGTCGCAAAGTTGGCTTGAGTGGGGTTTTGTTTTGTTCTCCCCAAAAAAAGATGCAACCCAAATAAAAGTCAAAAAGCAAAACGGTCACAAAAATGACCTGTGAAAATCAGTACCAACAATTTTTGACCAACATACTCATTACGACAGGTAATCGCTTTACAGTCAATTGAAGTGGGCCACACCGTTCGAATTTTTCCTATAAATTCATAAATTGATATTCGAACCAACAGACGCCCTCCAAAAAAACCACAATAAAAATGGATGAAAGCACTTGATCGGATCGGCGAGCACCGAGTCAGAGGAAAGAGCGCTAACGAGAGAAAGAAAGCATAATGGAGAGCAGTACGTTTACCTAGCGCTCTAGTATAGGACAGGGACAGCACCAATGGAATCTCAATAACCCTGTATTGTGTGGCTTGCTCTGCAGTCAAAGAGAGCAATGCCAAGCCCGAAATCAGCGACTTCAAGTTGGGCAAGCCGCTCGGCGAAGGCAATTTTTCGCGGATCATGCTGGCGACGCATACCGCGACTGGTGAGCAGTTTGCATTGAAAGTAATCGAAAAGCAGCGCGTCAAGCGCTTGCGCGTGCGCCACCCCAACATCTTTAACGAGATCAATATGGAGAAGGAGGTGCTCAACAAACTACGCCACCCGAATATCATCCGACTGTATCATACCTTCCAGGTGAGCAGAGAAGAGTATGATGGCGCGCATTAACTGTATATATACCTATCTATATATTAACCTCGTATATACACCACCAGGACGAAGGCAATCTGTATTTCTTATTGAAGTACGAACAAGGCGGTGAGCTGCTGACCCACTTGATCCACGACCGCCACCAAGTCGGCGTCCATGAAGACCTCGCGCGCTTTTACTTGGCCGATATTGTCAACGCCATTGAGTACATGCATGCCAACCAAATCATGCACCGCGATCTCAAGCCCGAGAATATGGTCGTCTGTGCTTTGGACGGCCATTTGAAGCTCATTGACTTTGGCACCGCCAAAGATTTGGCCAGTCCAGCATTGAATGGACCCAATTTTGTTGGCACGCCAGAGTACATGGCGCCAGAGACGATCGACAATAAAGACGCCACGTACGCGAGTGACATTTGGTCGCTTGGCTGCATCGCGTTTCAACTGCTCGCTGGCGAGACCCCGTTCAGTGGCGGCAGCGCGTACTTGACGTTTCTCAAAGTGCAAAACGGCGCGTACCATATCCCATCGTTTCTATCGGAACATGCCACGGATTTCATCGCTCAATGTGTGAAAAAGAACCCACAAGAGCGACTGACCATCGCAGCGATCAAAGGTATGCGTTGTGTGGGAGGCTGAGCCACGTATTCAATAAACGTACTAACGAACTATCCAAAACAGGTCACCCGTTTTTCAACGGCATTGATTTTGCAAATCACATGAAGGCAACGCCACCAGCGACCCAATTCCAGAACGCATCGTTGTTTGAATTGATTGAGCAGCTTCGCACCTGTGACCAGCTGCGAGTCCCCACGCAACCGTTGCAGTTCGAGGGTGATGCGCTGCAAGCCACGATTGATGCGTTGCCCGACCAAGAGCGGTCGCTTCTCATGCATTTACTGGAGCGGAAGCAAGTGCTCCATTTGCCAAGCGTGTATCCGCGCTTTTTCGCAAAGCCAAGCCTGGGACGTTGCCTGTACGCTCGCCACGGCGGCTACGTCGGGCTCACCCATGGGCTCCAGAACCAGTGGAGCGACACGTTCACGTTCATGATGGTACAGCCCAAAAACGGTTGCGGACGAGCTGACTAGCTACGTTGTCGCGTTCTCTGACATCAAATGCTGTATGATTATCTTGTAGATTCGTGGCCCTGCGCTGGGAAAACCAAGAGTCGGATCGGACCGATCGCCGATGACATGGGAAGCCGACGCGAGCGCCTTCCGCGAGTCCCAGATCATCAAAATTAACGCGGCCATGCCTGCGTTTGTCGTCTTCTGTGGCGATCTGATCCACGCGACGCCAGGAAGTGACGAGTACGCGGACCAGGCGAGCAAGTTCCACGACCTGGTGAATGATATCCACCCAGAAATCAAGCTGGTAAGGATCCCTCCTCGTCGGTGATCTATGTACCAACTGACTTGGCTGACGTGTTTTGTTGTGGGAAAGGTCTTTGTCCCAGGTGTGGCCACTTTTGCGGGAGCTCCAAGCGTAAGCGATGCGATGCGTGAGATTTATGCGACCCAGTTTGGCGACGACCGCTTCAGCTTTTGGTGAGCAGGCGACGCCACTTGATTGGTCTGCACCTGTCCCAGCGTAAGGCACAACATGGCTGAACGTGGTTGTGTGTGTTTTGTTGATGGATATCACCAGGTACGGTGGACTCAAATTCATTGTGATCAATTCATCGCTGATCGCCCACGAGTCGGAATTCCCAGACCAAGCGCACGCACAAGAAGGTACTCTACGCACCTGCTTCTACGTACCTACGATGGTCACGTGGTCCACTCACTATGTACAACTTTGCTAGAATGGCTCGTGAAAGAACTGGACAATGGCAAATTGTGTGCGAAAGAAACCATCGTGTTTTCGGCCCACTCGTTCCACTCCCTCGTGCAAGGCCCCGAGTTACCACCCCACTTGGCAGCGGCAACTCATGCCACCGCAGACAACAACAACAACACCGAGACGCGGTCGCCAGTCTTGAGCACCGCTCAAAAGAAATGGTACGTCGACTTGTTGGCCAAGACGCCTCCACGGCTCATTGTGACCACGCAAGGTCCAGAAGATCGCGTGGTCACGGTCCACACGGCCTTGGACCCAAAGGCTGCAGATCGTGAGCACGACGGCGACGATGAGGTTGTCCCCGTGAAGAAGACTGAGATGGTGGTCGTGGGTAGCTCTTCGCCATCCAAATCACAATCGAACCACGCAGCCGTGATCCACGTCGCTCAGGTCACCCAGTCTGGCGTGGCACTCAGCCAGATAAAGACAAATGGCGGAAGTGATGGTGCGACCAAAGCAGCCGCGGCAGTCGCAGCGCCAGAAGATGTCGAGTTGTCATTGGCCAAGCTGGAGATCAGTCGAGAGGCCGGGCTGGTCTCTGCAGCCAAGTAGTGCCTGCAGTGGGTATAGGGAGGAGGGTTCAATCCATTGTAGTAGCAAACCAACACAGCAGGCACACAATATATGCAAATACTTTCATTCATTTTTTTTCTCATCGTGTATTAACTCCTTCTCTGCATCAAATACAAACAAAATGAAAAAAGAAGAGGCCATGGCCTGGCTAGCCTTCTCATTTTTTCAAAACTCCACCAGCCCTTTCTTCACAACAAATCACTTTTTTCTTCTTCTTCTTCTTGGCCGCCAAAGGGGCTTTCCTGTCCCTCGACATGCTGGTAGCCCATACGGTACGAGACACGGCGGATCTGCGCGGCTTGGCTGGCATTGTTGTGGCGATCAGTTTGGCTCTGTTCATGGCGCTTTTTCTGGTAGATGATCCCAAAGAGCATCGCACTCAGCACCGAGATGCCCATGAGAACGCCCAGCGTGATTTGCTTGGTCGGCGCATTCAAGTGGTGGTGGGCAGCCAAGTCAACTGGTCTCGTATCCGATGCTGTTGCGGCCGCAATCAAAGCGCCGTCATCCTCATCCTCACTCTTCTGCTGCTTCTTGGCAGGCGTAAACGCCACCCGCGCATGCTGAACCACCACTGCCGTTGCATTGGGTTGCGTCGTTGGGAACGCGTTGATCCAGTCGTTTAGTTGTTCATCCACCGATTGCACGAACAAAAGCACTTCCGACGTAGAGTCCAACGGCGGCGCGCGGCCCACGACGTTGAGCCCCATGGCGCAGTCCACGCGGCTCATATCACCAGGCAGCACGACCACGTCGCCCAAGCGCGTCGCAGTCGATGGCAGCAACGCATCCAGCAGGTCGCTGGATGACGACGGCGACACTGTGCTGCAACTTTGTCCATGGACCGTGACTTCACTGGCCGCGTGGTCGTCCAAAGTCGTGGCCTGCGTGTCCAGCGCGTACTCGCGGTTGTCGTTCAACTGGACTTGAACACGCTGCAACGTGAGATCGTCCAGCGCGTTGGAGCCACGCAGCACGTGGGCCGACTTGACCAGCTTGGCAAGCGACTGATCCACTTGATCCACCAGCGAAAAACCGCCGTTGGCGTCGCCGATCTTGCCCTGGACGACGAGATGCAACACGCATCCAGCACCGGACGAAGAAGCGGAATCGTCCGACTTTGTGAGCGTCACGGTGCCATCAAAGCGCTCATTCGATGGCAAGAGCTCCCCGGCGAGATCTTGTTGGGTGGACAACGCCGTGAGTTCATCACAGCGCGTCGCTGTCGAGTAGAACAGGTCGCTGTGGAGGGTGATGGCAGACGGGGACGAGGGCGAAGAGGTCGTCGTCGTCGTCGCCGCCGCTGCCATGTGCATGGCCAATACGAATACTGCGGCAAGCACGCGCATCCTTGGAGTGTTTTTGGCTTCTTCTTGTTCTTGTTTTTCTCAGTTTGGTTGTGAAGAACAAAACCAAAAATGGGACCCGGATCATCCAGAGACTTTGGGACTTCAACCAGCGAAAAACACAAAATCCTTGGAAATCCAAACGGGCTGATCCAAGAAATAGAGTGGACCACTCTACATTTATCGTTGGCGTTAGATTCAGCGAAACACACACATTTAGGGTGGCCCACGCTATTGGAGCAAGTGCCAATGTCAATGATGATTTCCGCAGGGCAAAATGGTCCAGTTGGTGCGACTCGGGGACGCCAAGGCGCACGCGACTGCGAATGCTTCTTCCGCGCACAACTTTGCCGCTGTGATCCAGCATATCACCACGACCAAGCGCATGCGCATAGACCGCGCGCAGCAGCAGCAGCAGTCATCGCGGGTGTCGTCGTACCATGTGCTCCATATCGCGGACCCGACCAAGTCGTTCTTCAAGTTGCTTTGCTGGGGCGAAACGCTGCCCACACTCAAGCGTGAAGACCACGAAGGCGAAGCTATCACGCTTTGTGTGGGCGACATTGTTCTCTTCTCATCGTACGTATTAAGATATAGTTGCGATGACCAAGGGCAACCGAGGAAAGGATACCAATATGCTACTATCCCATAAAAACAAAACAGATGCGTGATCAAATCGTTCCGCGGCAACGTCGAAGCCCAGTACACGCGCAACTCAAGTGTGCAGCTATTGTATCGCCGCGACCGGTATTTCAATACACGGGATGTGCGGCTCAAAGATTTGTTCCCGATGATTGAATGGTACAAGCAACACCGCCACGAATTTCTACTGGTGGCAAATGCACCACCCCTGGACGAAGTATCTTCCTCCTCATCTTTATCATCTTCATCACAGCAGCAGCGGGCGCCGTCTGCTTCGTTCGCTATGATTCGAGAGCTGAGAGAAGATATGCTCACAAACATTCGCTGCAAGATCCACGAGAGCAAGAAGACCGAGGTGGAGGCTTCGACCGGCCAGCAACAGATCCAGATCCAGCAAGAACAGCGCAACTCGGGTGACTACGACGGCGTGCAGCTCTGTGAAGTGGTGATGGTTGATGCCCGCAACGAGACGATGATCCTGAATCTATGGGACCAGCACTCGGAGCCACGCTTTGTCACGCGGTTGCTTGCCCATCGTGGCGCGTTTGAAATACTGGGTCTTGTGGTCACCAACAACGCACTCACCAGTCGATTGCTCGCGAATTCCACGCCACGCACCGAGTTCAAATTCATTGGCGATACTTCAAACGGCAGCAGTCTTACCAATGGCAATGGGAATGGGAATGGCAAGCGGGTGTTTGCGACCGTGGAGGCACTGGAAAGTGCATCGCTTGTCGGCCACGTTGTGTTGGAAAGTGTGGCCATTGAGAGCGTGATCTTGGACCGGTTCTTTGGCAATAATGGCCATATCGAGCCAGCGTTTACGCCTCTTCTTGTGGAGAGCTACTGCTCCGTGTGTGGTGAAACGTTGCCCGTGCTTCCCACGGATACGATCCCACACCTTTTCGGGTCGTGTTTGAACCGGTGCCGCGTCAAAAATGGAGAAAGCGAGCGCCTGTGGAGGTACCGCACCATTCAAATGGTGCTGCGGGACAGTAGTAGTCTTGGACGGCTGATTGTGCAAGTCGGCGATGAAGTGCTCACGCGGCTGCTGGGCAATATCCACGCTGAGCTTCTCATTTATCCACACGACCCACGCAAACCAGAGGTTCCGTTCAGTCCGCGGGCAATGGTCGCGACACTGATGAACGCACTTGTCCAAGGAAGTACTGGTAGCAGTATGATTGCAGGAGCGGCGAGTGTGGTGCCCTTCCGAGCCGAGCTTGAGAAAGTGGCACGCTCTGCGGAGAAAGCGTCCTCACAAAGAAGAAGAACGTCGCTCTTGCTGAACGATAGCCTGCGAAGCCAAGAAGACGGAGACGCCGCAGACAAAGCCGTGTACGTTGTGCTTGCGCTAGCACCGAATAGTATCCAGTGTCTGTGGTGAAAAATCAGAGAATGCCGCCTACAACAGGTGGCCACAACAAGCCAGGAAGCACCCAGAGTGTAAATATGTACCAGTATTATCATGGCAAATATGGGCCATCTCGATCTAATTTCGGCCTTGGAGCTCATAAATCAACAACATTTGATGAAATCAGTGTCTCTGACTGCATCAAAGTGGAAGATCATGGTGACCACAAGTTCCAAGCGCTCGACAAAATCCGCTGCCAGTTTCGATGACTTTTTCGCGGCCTTCAGCAAGTCGGTTCAAGCCGACGTGCAGCTGCGGGATGGGGAGATCGTTCTGTCGCATTCAGGAGGCTTGCTAAACGACGCACTCGCTGGACCAGCAGCAGTCTATTCTCCCGCAGCTCCCAGCTTGAGTTCCTCCTCCTCCTCCCGCCCAGTGAGCCGTGCTTCGCCTGTGAAAACTCTGCCGCCTCTTTCACGTGGCCACCAGCGACAGCAACCACAGCAACAGCAGCCACAGACGAAGCCACCACCAGCCACTGGTATCGACGTGCCCCTTCCCGCTCATCTCGCAGCGCTTGTCGCTCTCCAGGCGACCGACGGCAGCTGGCGGTTTGATGACAAATTCACATACGTGGTCAACGGCATTGCCGCACCACCAGTGGATGGAATCTCGCCGAAGTTGTGGGCGACAGCGATCGTGGTCACGATTTGCCGCCAGTCGCCCGAGTTTTTCCAGCAGCTGGAAGCCGCGTACGAGAAGGCGATGCTCCATGTGGACGACCACGTTCTCCACTTGGTCCAAGACAAAATCGATCTCACAGCACTGAACCAGGTGGGAGAAAGCTGACACACTGACTGACTGAGTGTCGCTGTGACAGATTGAGATACTGACTGTCTGCTTGTGCTATGGGCTGGCTCATTGCGTCCATAGATCCGTCCGTACCAGAACAACGAAGCCAAGGAGATCCGTGACCGGCTAGCGCGCGAGGCAGCAGCTCACCGAGCCGAAGAAGAAGCCGACGAGAAACGGCTGGCATTGGAAAGAGAAACGGCCATCAAGATTTCCAACTACAGCATGGCCAGAACCAAACGGCTGCCACTGGAAACGCAGGAGCTCTTCATCTCGGCGCTTTCCAGTGATGTCCAAGCGATCTTCCCTGTGGGCAACCGCAAGCCGCCAAAGATGCTGAAACCACAAGAGATGCAAATCCACGTGGGCGACACGGTGGAGTGTTGCTGGCGACGTGTGGATGGGTCCACAAGGCCCCAAGTGAGAGACCAGTGGTGGCGTGGCGTGGTGCGTTGCTTGGGTAGGCGGTTGGCTTTGCCGGTCATGCTTTTGAGAAGCTCACACACTCTCTCTCTGTCTCTCTTGCTCTCTCTCTCTCTCTACACAGGTGAAAGCTCAAAGTGGCGATGGCAAGAGCCTCCACGTGGAGTACCTTGACGAGCCCTTTGAAAGGCAACGCAATGTGTTACTTCAGTACGTGCGGCTCTCTCGTGAGGATGCTCAGCAGCGCCGAGCACGCGCGTTTGGGAGCCTGAAAGAAACATGGGAGAACGCTCTCCCGATGCGGGAGGAACTGGATCGACTCCACGGGATCGAGGACCGCAGAAAATGGCGCAAGCCGTGGGAAGTGCGATCACTCCAAGCGCTGCCAGTGTGTGTCTCTTCCACGGAAAAAGAAGACGTTCATCGATCACCACAGAAGCAACAACAGCAACATCAGCAGCAGCGCACAAGAGAGATGGCCACCACCACACCAGGAGAGAACAGTAATCTTGCGTCAGATGAGCTGTACCAGCGCGCCGTATCCAGCGTGCTGGTCTACGACAAGCTCCTTGAACGGCTACGCAAAGCCATCAAACAGGCGGCACGCCAGTACAGCTCGGCGACGCTTTTCCGAGAGCGGTTCCAAGCGTTCAATGGATTTCTGGACATCGCAGTGCAGCTCGTGACACAAACCGTCGATGTGCTGGAGCGGATCCAAGCTTGGGTCGAGAGTGGTCTTCCACAACAAGAAGAAGGAGCAGTAGGAGAGACGACGTTGCGACGGCGGCAGCGGCGCCCGCGTATGTTTGTATGGCGTGGCCATGACTTTGTTTTGTCGTTGTTGCGATCGCTGGACTTTCTCGGATCCCACAAAGCCGTGGTGGAGTGGTACGGTGATGACTTTGCCTTCTCCATGAACCCGTTGTTAATGGGCCAGTCCATTCGCGACTTGGCGACTGATAATGGACTTGGCTTCTCCACGGACAAGCTGGGCGTCGTGGAGCCAGAGAATGCCTTGCGGATCACGGTACGTACACACCACCACCACCCTCACAGTGCCAACCAGCCGCATTCGGCTGGTAACCTGACGGTCTCAATTGCGTGGTTGTAGTTACGAATGCACAAGGGCGAAATCGCCACCCACTCGGCTTCTGTACCAACATGGTGGCCCGAGTCTCGGTATGACCCCACGCTAAGAACCCGCATCAAGAGTGTGGAAGAGGTATGCGATACCTACAAACCGACTGGACGGTACAACCCGCTAGTGACCTACTGTGGAGCTGACTCATACTGTGCTTGTCGTTCCATCTATGCCTCTCTATAAACTAGTTTATATTGCGATACCTTCAAGCGACCGAGGTCTTTGTCTGATCACTACACTGTAGGTTCTGGATCTTGAGTATTAATAGCAGAAATCGTTTTTTTAAAATTTTTTTTTTATGAATATGCAGGTTCCTTTGGACTAGCATGGTACTTTCGCTATGGTGCAGCACCGCTGCGTCGTGACTGGATTGCTTGTTGTTGGCGGCTCAGCTGGTACGCATCCACGTGCTGCTGGATGAAATCCTGGGTATACCGTCGGTCCGCTCGCACCACGCCTTCCGGAGGCGCGTGGAAGTACGTCTTGGTGCGCACGTCCTCTTTGGCGGCGATCGGGTTGTTGTACGCCCAGTCTGACTTGTTGGTCGGCGGTGTAAACTAGCGACAGGTGCACAAGTTAGAGTTGGACTGAGATGGTTCATAACAGCCAAGAGATCTCACCGCTCGGCCGACTGGGGGCGGGCGACTGAACGGTTCACTGTCGTAGGTCACCTTCCGCTGGATCGTGGTCTTGGCCTCGACCGCACTGGACGGTTTGAACGTTTGTTTCTGTTTGCTCATGTTCCAAACCGTTAAAAAAAAAGCCCCCTTGGTCCTCATAAGCAGCAGGGAAATACACAGAGTAGAGCCAGCCACACACACCGTCATTACATCATAGCGTGGAGCAAAGGCACTGCTCGGTGGGTCGCTTTTGTTGTGCCGATGTGGATCTGAAGATGACGAAGCGGCAGCGTTTACAGCAAGTTCTTGTCTTGCGAGCGTGTGCTTGCACGTCACGGCTGTGCGGAAGGATGTCAAAGGCGACGTGGTCGCAAACATCTCGCTGAGCTGCACAATTCATTTGTGAGCGTCACCGATATATTCCGGATACCATCATCGTGAGGCAGTCACGTACCGGGTCCTTTGGCATGAGTCGACTCTGAACATCATCCAGTTTGGATTTTGCATGTCTTGATATGGAATCTGCGGTCGCCCCTGCCACTGGATTTTCTGGCTGGGAAGCTTCTTGCACGAGAATGATACTGTCGCCATCGGAGTGTCCTGCGCCGATCGCTGCGAGTGCTGGGAAATGGCGCACACGACGAAAATTGTCGACGTAGGCGTCCTTGTAGACACGCTTTTCGCGGTCGAACGCGAGCACCTCGGTCTTGTGGCTCATTGTGCACGCTGGTGCTGCACAATGGCACAAGTTCTGCTTGTCCTGACATCCTCAGATGATGGATGATCAATGGTTTGTCAAAGTTGCCCTAAAAAAAGATACCTTTCGGTGCGATCTGATTGGATGGAAAAATGACCTAGGCAGGAGTGGATTGGCTAAAATAGAAACTTGGATTCTTGGATTCAGGCAACTTTTGTGATGCAAGTCTGGATGATGCAACAGCGGATTTCTGCATGCCGGCCAGCTCCAGAAATTTGCTGGATATGTGGGAATGGATGGCCGTACACGACACAAGGGGTTGTTGCAGGGTCTTGTCAATTCAGCTTCTCAAGGCAACAGGAGTTTGTGGGGGGATGTGAGAAGTCAGCTCGTGAACGTTACAGTTTCGTCAATGAAATGAAGTGCGAAACTGAAAGAATAGTGCAGGTGGCGAACAGCACTTGAGCCATTTTCATTCACAGTCAACCCGCCACCATCAAAGCAGTGTGCTCTACGGTATCCGTCAGTCCGTGCTTGCTTTCACGGTGCCTTCATTCAAGTGTGAGTTCGAGTTGGGGTCGACCACCCTGTCGCCTTCTCCAGAAACCTTGTGCAGGCAGTGGCAGACACCCCCCACCATTCCGATCTAATGCAATAAGTTAACCATTGGCAATTGTGTCAAGAAGCAGGACTGACTTCTCTGATCCACCCAAATCGCAAAAGATACTTTCTCGCAGATGCACCCCTTCATGTTCTCACCTAGTTCCCCTAACCACTTGTTGAATCCTAGTTCAAGGCAGCCAATCACAACGTGCGATTCCACATCTTTCCCCTCTCCACACTAAACCGGCCTTTCTTTGCTGTTCAGGTCGTTTAGGTCTCTGCTTTCTGAATCGTGTTCTGGCTTCTGTCGTCCAGCCGTGAATCCACCACCAGTCTGTCATGAAGACCGCGCAACTGAATCCACCACCAGTCTGTCATGAAGACCGCGCAACTGAACCTTCAATCCACTTCGCCAAAGATCTGCAACCAACCCTGGATCCACCAAGTCTTTTTGCGAAAAATTTGTGGGCGATGTGGCATCTAATTCAACATCATCGAAAGAGGCATGCAATAGGAGCATCGTTGTTTTCTCCAGCAGTCCCCCTCAATGAGAATCTACATGCAGAAATGGTCAACAAAAGCCAAGGTACAAATCCACTACATGCACTGTACACTTTGGATGGAGAACATCTCGCCTGGATTCTTGGAGAGAATTTGTTCTGATGTTGATGCTCTGGATCCAAGCTGCCTGTCTCTGGCCCAAACACACCTAACCCGAACGTATGTGACTTTCGCCTAGCCCTCCGAACCTCGACAGTCCATTGCGAGTGCACACGAAGGTCCTGCAGGACGATCATGCAGCTCAGACCGTGGCGGTACAATTGCAAGCTCCAATTTTGCACTCAATCCATCCGACCACCAGCAAGATCCATTTCGGACACTCTCAGACCGACCCAGAGCAAGCAAGCGCCATCCAGCAAGGACCGGAGACCACAGCATCCCGTACGTGTGTACACATTGCTGCAGTATTTCGTGGTGCGGCGCCGTTGGAGAGGCGCAGATCGCAGACTTGTTTGCCAGCGATGGATCGTGCGCCATGTGATCCTTGTGGAAGCAAATCTGCCATCTTCCCTCTCCACCTGGTGGCTGGCCAGCCATCGATCAACACACGCGACCAGATGATGGAACCGATGAGCGTGTGCAATGGTGCGGGTTGGGGGGCGGACTCCACTCATCTGACTGGGTGGGCATCTGCTGTCATACAAACATGACCCCTTGCCCCATCCATCGGGACCCACAACCCGCTCGCATGAAATTCTCTTCTCTTCCTCTGGTCCCGCGTCACAAAGCTGTTTGTTGGATTTTGTTGGCTCACTTGCCTCTCCCTCGCACTGTACAGTGATCTGTTGGTAGATCGATCTTGACGAGCCGCTGCTGCCCAAGATCCAGTCAAGAAAAGCCGCCGAGACGCCATTTAGAATCCATCCTCCGCCCTGCTTCGTTTTGCCGTGAGTGTGACGATGGATCTTGAGATCTCGACAAGCAAACCGACGACGATCCATAACGAATACGGCGCGCCCTCCATGATGCCATCCACGATGCCGACGCCGAGTATCCTACTCAAAAAGGTAAGCTACTAAGCGCATCCTGTTTCTTCCTTCCTACAAATATCAACGATCGACTGACTGGAGATGTGGGTGACAGGAAAATGAACCATGGAGGGGCCCGTCGGCCTTTGGCATGGCGAATATCCTCAACCACAACCACAACACGGCCAGCGCCGCGCCGCTTCCGCCGCCATTGCCAAAGTTTAACTTACCATCACTCCACTCGTTCGGCAAGCCGTTGATCACCAAGCAAGAGCCGTCGATGAACCGTGTCCGCTCCATTCTCAATGACTCACCGATGTCACCACCAGCGCCACCAGCACCATCACAAGTGCCTCAGGCAGCCGCAGTGGAAGCAGCAACAGCGGTTGACGCCACCGACTCGGACCGCAATGTCACGAGCTCCAGCGACTCCTCTCCTTTCCACACTTCCCAGTCGCCGCCCCATGAGGACATGAGTGATTCGCCACACATGTCCCAATCGGCTGCTGCTGCTGCTCCTTCACGGCGCATCGCACCAGCGCCAACCGACGACGACGACTGCGGCGGCGGGGACGACGACAACGGAGGAGGATCCGACTCGATCCGTGGCGGCCGCTGGTCCTCCGAAGAGCACGACCGCTTCTTGGCGGGCTTCCGGATACAT
Organism: Pythium monospermum; assembly: GCA_023336165.1. NCBI lineage: Eukaryota > Oomycota > Peronosporomycetes > Pythiales > Pythiaceae > Pythium > Pythium monospermum. Next base: position 17,386 of record JAADWJ010000111.1, read on the forward strand.
GGCCACAAGTGGAAGCGCGTGCAGCAAGTCGTGCGCACGCGGTCGGTCACCCAAGTGCGCACCCACGCGCAGAAATATTTACTCAAGCTCGCCAAGCTCAAAGCCGACAAGAAATCGTCGTCAGCGGCTGGAAGCGACGGCGGCCACGGAGCCGACAATGGCTCCGACACCGAGTCCACCCACGCGCGCATGTCCTCCTCCACACCACCAGAGTACAACGTCGGTGGCGACACAAAAAGCCCAAGCCGCAAGAAAATGCGGCGATACGACACGACGACCACCACCGGCACCAATGCGCAACCGGTGGATGAAGCGTACATTGCGGCCGCGGCGGCCACGTTGCTCTTTCTCATGCGTCAAAAAATTGACTCGCTGTTTGACAGCCGCATGGAAGACGAAAAAGATCTCGAGCCTTTTGACTGCTACTCGAACAGCGAGCAAGCGTACGGAAGCGACGACCACTCGATCGAAAACTCGCGCAAGCGGCCGTTCATGCACTTGATCACCGACAACTCGGTGCGTACCTTGCCCAATAGCAGTACTTGTAGATACAGATCTTGGAACATGAAATCTGACTGGATATGGCTTGTTGTGTGTAGACCGAGTATTCGTACTCTGAACAGCCATCCGCAACGGTACCGGAAGGCAGCGGGTACTCGATCGACGGCAAGCAGCTTTGCTCATGAGATCTATTTCTCTCTTTCTTTGCATTACTGGCAGTGAGAAGGGGACACACCGTTGCGTACATTGTATACGTACCCTGTGTGGCATTGTAACACCAACAAGGCAACTCGTGGGCTCGCGACACGATTATTGGGGCCAGTGGCGGTTACTCTATCTATATTTTTATTCGACAAATTGCGTCTGTAAGCTTAGCGTCTGTACATTTATGAATTTATGATAATACATATTATTTTCCTCCCCCTACTAATTCCCCGTTTGTACTCGTAAAGAGAGATGTTTCATGCACGTCAGGACTTGGAGCTTGTCTTCATCTTGCGTCTCTTTTGCTTCCACCTCTCGGCGCAAGAAGACGCGCTGTCGTTGCTCCAGTAGCGTCTCGATTTCGCGTCGATCCGATGCCAACCTGTCCGAGCAACCAGCCGCGAGTTCGATGGCCTTATCGATGTTGTGTAATGCTAATTCAAGCTCGCCAAAGTTCAAATGGCAACGAGCCAGTGTATGGTGGGCATCCCCCCAATGCGGTGCAAAATGAACTGCCTTCAACGCGAACTGAAAGAATCATCAGACTGAAGGCCAATGTAATGCACACACAAACACACAGACACACACCTGCACTGCTTCAAAATCGTCTTGCAGCGCCATGGACGCTTGCGCCATCAGCTCATAAATCACCGCATTCTGCGCATCCAGTGCAAGCGCCTCGTTCCACCGATCCATCGCCGCCCGGAAGCGGTCTGGTTACGATATTGGTATCGGATTGTAAGCAGCGGCGATGGCATCTCACGTAGGCAATGAGGAATTATACGCACCTGCCTCCGCTAGTGTGTTGCCATCCTCTTGCAATCGCTTCACTTTGGTTGCCACATCTTCCAACATCAATGCTGCCTTCTTCACGGGTCGTTGTTGTTTCCACTCGTGGCTGCTATCGGTCGCTTCCTCAGCGGCTGCTTCTTGCGCAGAGACGAAGTACATACCAAGAGAGGATGAACTTCCCGACCCATCACCTTCGAGTTCTTCGCGCTCGTGCAAGACTCGCTTTCGCTTGTTGTTACCAGTAGTTGACGCGCGAATCGAAAAACTCACTTTGCTCGTCATTTTGGTGTTAATAAATGCCGTCAACATCGACAATTCATATCTGGTTTCCGTACCCATTCCATGGTACATGTTACGAACAGCCACATGAGACATGATGTTCCTAACGAGCGGCAACTTTTTTGTTGGTGATCATCAACACAAGAGACGTCACCAAAAGCACGACCAAACCGCGAACAGCAACCTCGCTCGCCACGCTACGCCGTCTCTTTACAGCTTACCAGCGCCGTCTACGTCGCTGCCACTACCACCCCTACCACCACCATGAAGCTCGATGTCACCGCCATGCGTTATCTTACGAAGGAACACTTTCGTGTTCTCACGGCCATTGAAATGGGCATGAAGAACCACGAAGTCGTGCCCGTCGAACTCATCGCGTCCATCGCCAAGCTTCGCCATGGCGGCATCCACAAAATCTTGTCCCATTTGTTGCGCAACAAGCTCGTCGCCCATGACGGGTCCTCGTACGACGGCTTCCGCTTGACCCACAGTGGGTACGACTACCTTTCGCTTCGTGTGTTCTTGGAGCGGGGCCATATCACTGGACTTGGACGCCAAATCGGCGTGGGCAAAGAGTCGGATATTTTTCTTGCTACCCAAGAAGATGGCACCGAAGTCGCGATTAAGTTCCATCGCCTCGGACGCACGTCGTTCCGCGCAGTCAAGTCGGTACGTTTTCTTTTTTTTGTCAACTGCCGGTATTTAAGCATTGCCATCGAAGCTTTGTCTCACTGGTGCTGGTGTGTGTTTTGTGGATGGTAGAAACGTGATTACTTGCGCACGCGTAAATCCGTGAGCTGGTTTTACATGTCGCGTCTGTCCGCCATGAAGGAATACGCCTTCTTGAAGGCTCTGTACGAGCGCGGCTTCCCGACGCCGACGCCGATCGACCACAACCGCCACGCGATCGTGATGAGCTTGGTCGATGGATACCCGCTGAGTCAAGTGCGCCGCCTCGCGAACTCGAAAGACATTTACGATGAAAGCATGTCGATCCTGGTGCGCCTCGGCGAGTGCGGGCTCGTCCACTGTGACTTTAATGAGTACAATATCATGGTCAGCGATACTGGAAAAGTCACCATGATCGATTTCCCGCAAATGATCTCCACGTCCCACCCCAACGCCACCGAGTACGATCATCTGCATTAGCTGGTGTATGAGCTATGGGAACAACCATATTGACGGGTATTCTGGTTGTTTTCCCCCTCTGTTTTCTTCTCAGACTGTTTAACCGAGATGTCAACGGCCTCGTCAAGTTCTTCTCGCGTTTGCAAGGTGGCGCGTACACGCCTGATGTACGTGTTTGTGTGTGTACCCATGTGTACCGACCTTGCGTTCCTTCCACTGACGGCATTTGTTGAGTGTTTTTCGTAGAGTGTCCCACAACTTCGAGATCTCGTTGCCGATGCGGACAACCGATTGGATATGGAAGTGGAAGCCAGTGGGTTCGGTGGAGAACATGGCGATGCTGATGTACGTACCACTGCGGCTGGTCTGTTGAACATCCTCATGTATTACTCACGTCACCCTCTGACGCTCTCTGCTGTACCGGTCCCGGCACTTTTTGCTCCTGTATAGTTGTCCATGTTTTCCGCTCATCGCACTGGGTCTGACGACGAGGGAGATGAAGACGAAGATGATGATGAAGAAGATGAAAACGATGGAGAAGAAGAAGAAGGCGAAGAAGGAGACGATGAGCTCGCGGATCGATTCAATCAAGTGAATGTGGATGGTGACGCCAACGACTCGGACGCTGACGCCGTGGTGGACGGTGCCGCTGAAGAAGGTCAGGAAGTCGACGCGGAAAGCGAGTTCATCAAGCGTCGCGTGCAAAAAGATATGACGCGCCGTGTGCAGAACAAATTCCGCAGCACACGCAACTCCTCCAAGCTCAGCGTCAAAGGACGTCTCCAGCACAAAGACCAGTGGTAGAGATACGATACGTACTCTACAGTGCAGCTGCAAGACGCGCATACAATAGGGAGCAAACGAGCAATTTGGGTTTTATATATATGTGTATATATATTTCCTGTATGACTTTAATCAAATAAGAAGGCGCACGAAAAGATCATTCGCCTACCATAGAAGACAGCCTTTCTCCTGCACTCTACTGGATCACACACGATGCGCTTTGTGCCGCTGCGTCCCCCATTTCCTTCAGTACTTTCACGACGGCCTTGTGCTTGCCGTCCATTGCATAATCGAACGCGAGCTTGCCGTTGCTGTCTTTCTTGGACGAATCTGCTTTCCACTCCATCAAGAGCCTCACTATATCCACTTTGCCGCCTTCTGCTGCACCATGCAATGCTGTCATCCCTGTCGTCGTCTCGGCGTTGATCGCTGCCCCCTTTTGCAGCAACACGAGCGTTCCTTCCTTGTGGCCACTGATCGCCGCCCAATGGAGCGCTGTCCGCCCACTTTTGTCTGCCTGTCGACGACCACAAGAAGAAGAAAAACAAATATTAGTTACGGTTCTCCACTGCCAATATCGTACAGGTTTCTTTTTGTTTTGCGGCGTACCCCGTCGATTTCTGCCCCTCTCTCTAATAAAAGTGTACAAAGCTCCGCGTGGTTGCCGCCTGCCGCTCGATGAAGTGCCCGTCGATCACCAGCGCCTGGTGCATTCACATCGACCGATTTCTCGTCCAGAATCTGGAGGCATGCGCCTTTGTCGCCATTATGGGCCGCCTTGTGGAGCGGTGTGTCCGATGGCATCGTGCGCTAACGACGCCCTTTTCGTGTGCGTATGGCAACACGCGCTGACCGGCTCAGCAGGGAGATGTGGCTCAATTTGATGGCTGTCTCACTCCAAGAGGGGTTCCTCGAAGGCAGCTCTCGCTAATACCGGTAACGCCTTGCGGCAGCTGCTTGTCTGTGCGAAGTCCTGTGGGTTACGACTGCAGCTGTTCCTCCACCAGCATGGAACGGCCGAACACTGCTGGGTGTTTGGTGGCTTCAAAGATCGCTTGGTCTCCACGATACGCACGCCCAAACTCCTTCGTTACCTTATCAATACACAAGAGAAGCGGTGTCTGTCTTATCTTGCTGCTGTGGAGAGCGCGACCTCGTTCACTGATACCAGACTTGGAACGGCGCCAAAGCCAACGACGCGACGGAACAGCTCCGCACACTAACAAACCTAGAATAGAGCCAAGGGAAGGTCGGCATGGGACACCAGACAACTGCAGCCCAAAGGCGCGCTATATATATACCTATATCTGTGGCCTTTGTATTTCTGAGCGCAAACGGATTCTAAAAATGGCTCCACGCACCACCTTGCATTTGATGCTTCAAGCCCATTTGCATCTCTTTGGAATGGTGGGTTTCGCGCAAAAGCACCTGATGAAATATCAGCCAATCAGCGTTGACTGATGCCAAAAATATGGGCTGGTTGAAGTGGGAGTGATGGTCCACTGATTGCCAGACCAACGACAAAAATGTTGGCGCTCGATAAACAAGCATCAAACGATACGATACACTCACCATGGAAAATGGCGCGACGCCTAATAGTGGTGCACCACTGTGGCGGAGAGATGGAGCCAATGGTACCAAGCCCACAGTGAACAGCTCACTACAGGGTACTGTGGTTCTGGCTCAAGTATCAACGGGCGCTTCGCATCAGAAAACAGTGTCACCCTGGAAAGCGCGGCGAGGGAAACGAACAACATCCGTGAACCTTGCACCGATCACTCCATTGCACGCCATAGTTCCAGGCAGCCTTGATATCAACCAGGAGCATACGCGAGTCGTGTACCTCGCGCCGATCACCTCCACCGCGGCAGAGAAATATTTCTCTCGTACAAAGGCGAACCCACATTCAAAGAGCACACCAAGCGACGATGACGAAGAAGATGCCGAGGATTCGGACGGAAATGACGAAAGCAAACCCAATGAAATGAAAGCTATCAGCGACAAGACGTCGCACGTGCGGTCCCCTATCAACCGAACGCTGCAGTTACTTCTGGCGAAGCAGGACCGACGAATGGCACTATGCGCCAACCGATCCAAATCCACAACTGTGAATACATCTGTGTTTGCGCAGATCGCATCGTATGACGAGACAACATTGGCTCGTCGTCGAGCGGCATCCGACGTTGCTGCCAAGCCTCACTCGGACCGTCAAGACGACGACCAACTCGAACGGCTCCGACTGCAAGTCCACTCAATGCCAGTGACTGTTGACGATCAACAAGCGTTTTTACTGACGGTGAAAAACTACCAGCGGCTTCAAATGGAATATAGAGCGTCTATGCGCCACAACGGGACGTCGATAGTCGGCTTCAATGTCCAGGCATCGTGGAACCGAGAGGTGCGAGAATGGGATATCATGGTGAGGTGATTTGTTGTTGTTTTGACTGACAAATTGTTGCTCTTGTATATTCCAGCTATTGAAGCAACGACACCAGCTTTGGGTGCAAACCCACGATGAACGCCTTGAAGAAAACCGTGGGCGCAAGGCCGAAGAGGATGGCAAGTACGAACAGCGGATCCTTGAATCCACGACTGAGCATCGCACGCAAATGCGCGAACTCCGAGATGTGCGTCTTCGTCTGCAGCTCGAGGCACAGATGCTGCTGCCGACGCTCATGCTGTCGGCCGCAACGCAAATCTGGTTGAGCCATTTGCGACGCCACTGGCAACAGCAACAGCTGCAGACGCGGCTGCGGGGGATCATCCGTTTTTGGTGCAAAGAGCGATCATCCCGCAATCTCCACGTCCACGCTGTGCATCTTCTCATCAATTGGCTCCAGAAAAGCGTCGCAGTGAAAAGCGTCTCGTTTCGGGTGTTTCGAGGCATTCGAAATTACGTGCGGCGTGTGAAGAAACTGCAGCGACTTTGGAAGATCAAGCAAGCCAAACGCATTCGAAATTTCCTGTTGCTGAAAAAAATGTGGGTGGAAGACGAGACGGCTTTGGTGGACCAAGCGAACGAGGAATTTGACGAGAAACACATGAAAGTGGTGGGTTTTCTCATCTCCGTGGGCAATCACATCGAAGACATGGGGTGATGCACACAAGTTGACTTGATGTTTGTGATCGATAGGTGGAGAAACGTGTTGCAGTGGCGAGCAAAAAGAAGAAACCCAAGGCGACCGCGAGCAAAAACATTGACCAATGGCTCACGTTTGTCTCGGTCGAAATCCGGCATAGCGTTATGAAAGCGTTCATTCGCGAAAAGGAAGTTGGATATAAAAGAGTCTTCCGCCAACAAGAGGTGAGATGAGAGACGTCTGAGGCAACGAACATTGAGGCCTTTCAAATTGGATCTAACAGCATTTGTTATTGCATAGGAGGATTTACTACCTCACTTGGTGCAAACCCTTCGAGGGGAGAACCCAAATCGAGCCAGGAGCTATGTCAAAGCAATGGCGAATGGATCGGCATTGCTCGGGCGAGTGTACACTACGTTGTGCCAGTTTCCTGGCGCGGTGGACGGCGTGGCTCCCGTGATGTCATTCAATATTCATGACGCGCCGATCCATCAGTTAATTCTTCAAGCCAGAGAGTGCAGTCCACCAGACACAACGGGGGCAAGATATGGAGTCGTCTGAAGAGTTGCTCCATGGTATTAATACCACAAAACGGCACTTTCCACAGTCGCCTCACCAAGTCGCTGATTGAATCCAAATCAACCAGCGGTGCCGTGCTTGCAATCATATGAAGTTTGCGCCATGCAAAATGATGAAGAAGCAGCCAAACATCTCGCGCCGGTCGTTGACGATGAGAAGAAAAAACTGTGGCTCCAGTTTCTTCAACGGCGCCAGCAATTCCGAAACCATTATGCGACGCAACCCGCCAACCAGAAGTCCACGATATCTGCGCCATCATCAACGAATCCAGCGCATTCTCCGTCAAAGCTACCATCCGCCGAAACGAACCAACAGGATGAAGAACCAGGCACTCAAAAAGTCCAGGTGAATGCAACTGGACAGCAAAGTGAGCTCCTCATTGATCCGCAGGCTGTGGACTCGGAAACTGTGATTCCTCTCAATGGACCACCCCGACCTCCCTCGCTTCCACATCTGTCCAAACCGCACGCTGCATTTGGCTTAGTCGTCGTGTGCTCCTCGTTCCGCCATCTTCCGTCGTTTGCCGATAAAACCAAAGAGATCGCGTCCCAAATGTTCGAAGCTCTCACGGATAGCCACTTTGCACGCTTCTCGCGCCGTGGATCAAAGCTGTTACTGAACCCATCGGTTATTGAGTTTCAAGACGCCATGAAAGAACTGCAAGTTTTGTGTGCCACAGAAGATGGCGCAAGTGAAAACGCGTCATTCTTCCTATGTCTCTCGACCCACGGAGCTCGCGTGACTTCTGGTGTCAACGAAGGATCGTACGTCTTGTTCAGCGAGAGCCGCCTCTCATCGGAAGAGGAACTTACACTCACTGCGATTCACGAACACGACTTGGCCAAGATGATCCACGCAATTCCCTGCAAGAACAAACTGCTTGCGTTGGAACTCTGCCAGGTGAAGCAAGCCAAGGAGAAGCCAGACGGTGAAGCCGCTAGCATCGTGAACCGCATCCACGAAAGTTTCTCGTCCCGTTTCTATGACCAACTGGGTCAACTCCATCTCACCGAACAGCGAGAACGAAACAAGCACGCTGGTGCTCCTCACGCGCTGACTGAGGCCCAGTTGCTGTTGCATAGTGCTGGTATGTATAACACCGTCATACTGGATGCGTGTGTCACCAAAAACGAAGCACCCGTGAGAAACCGCGAAGATAACGTGAGCAATTTTCTGCATCGTCTCAATGATGCCTTCCACGGTACAACCGCGGATTTTAACCTAGACGAGCCAGAAAGTGACCCAGTGGCGCAGTCTGGCCGAGGGCAGCTTCACGTGAAAGAAGTGTGCTCGTACGTGCAGCGCATGGTGATCCAAGACGCGAAGCAAGACAACGACTTGATCAAAGCTGAGTACACCAAGCACCTTCGCACAAAATACGAAGCTGTCGCCGCATTCCAGGATAACACGCAGACGCCGCAGCTCATTGGCATGGGCGACGTGGTCGACTTTACTCTCGGAGACCACCCAGCGGCACCGCAACTCGCTCCATCGCCTCCACAATTCGTGGCGGCCACGCTTTCAAGCATCACAGTGGCGTGGAATACCGGTGGTCTCTTTGTCGGGTTTGAATCGACGACTTCCCTGGAAGTTCCTGCCATCCTAGGTTTCCATCTCCAGATCCGAGGTGATGGCAGAGCTGGCAATCAATGGAGACGAGCAACTGGGTTCCAAATGCTTTCATTTGATCAGATCGTGCGGAAGAAGACGCCGCCACCCACCAAAGTCACCGTCCACGGTCTCGCCTGCGACATGGCGTTTCGCTTCCGTCTGCGTGCACGAACTGCTGGCGGATGGGGGCCGTTCTCTGAGGTCAGCGAGGCATTTCACACTACGTCATACGCGTCCACCCACTCCACTTTCGAAACGGTGCATGCCGGATTCCACAAACGCGGCGTCCACGGTGTCGTGGAACTCATGAAGAAGCATAGCGCGAATCGGGATATGCAACGGCGTTGCATTGAGTTTCTTGCACGAGTGGTGATCAAAGGTAAAACGAAGACTGTGTTGAAACCATGGCATTACAGTATTTCTAAATCGCTTTGTATGCTTTCTTGTAGATCCCCCACGCGCTCGTCTGAGACCAGAACTGCGACTTGTTCCTGGACTGGATACACCGGTTGTTGTCCTCGTCTGTAAAGCCATCAAGGCGTTCTCGCACGACTGTGGTCTTGCTCTTCACGGTTGTCTGTTTGTCGGTCGTCTCGCCCAGTCCACCGATGCGTGGCGGAAATGTATCGTGGCGATCCAGGACCCCTGCCGGGTCAGTGAGCTGCTCGGCCAGGTGCTGGAGCTCTTCGCGCACAATAGCACCACAAACCAAGAGACCTCCTCCGCCGCACTGTGGGCTAGCGCACGTCTTCGTGGGCTCTCGAGTCGTAAGCGACTGGCACCAGATGCAGCTGCACGACGAATCCAAGGGCTTTTCCGCACGCGCAAGGCAAAAGAATACCTGCGCACACTCGCCACAGATATCTACTCGTGCATGGTGGACCCTACCACAGGAACAAGCTACTTTTTCAACACCCGAACAGGCGCGACCTCATGGACCATGCCATCGTTTCTCACATGAGCGCAATCCAGTGGGTGGGTGTGGGGGTAAAGTGAACTCTATGTATGCACAATTATACAGTGGACGTCTACATGTCTTCATCCTCCGTGACGCAAAACTAACGTCTCATTTGGCGTTGCTGCTTCATCTGGGCCTTGCGCATGTGGTTGGTCTTCTTGCGCAACTTGATTTTCTCTTCCCGTTTCGCGGCTTCTTTTTTCTGGGCGCCCGTTTTTTGCTTGACGCCTTCTTTCTTCTTGAACCGTTCTTTCATTCTCAATTCCGACGCCTTGCGTTTCTTTTCGCGTTCGTCGTCTCCACCTCCTCCTTCGCCGTCTTCTCCACCGCTTTCGTCGCTGTCGCTCACTTGGCCCAGCAACGCCTTTTCGTACTCTTCCTCGGTGATTTTGCCCTTTTTGAGCTTCTTAAACAGCATTTCTTCATTCGCCAGCTCGTCCCATTCTTCCACGATTTGCTGGTGCTGGCCTTTCTTTTTCTCTCGTCGCCGAGGCGCTTGCTTATTTGCAGCAGCAGCGGCGGCGGCCACCATCGACGCTTTCTTTGCAGCCGTTTGCTTGGCGTCATCATCATCTCCATCTCCATCATCTGCCTCCTCACGCGGCCGCTTCCGCGCGGCACTGCGTTCCTCTCGCTCATTTTTGTCTTTTGCAATTTCAACCAATTTTTTTTGGCGTTCTTTTTCTCGAATTTTGTCTTTGTACTTGATTTGGGTAGTGTCCACGCCTTCATCTGGCACAAATTTGATTTTTGTTCCTCGCAATTCATTGATTTTTGGTAATTTCACCAATGCAAAACCTCTCGCGGCCGAACTCAAATCCAAATCTTTGAATCGGAAAATGAACTGACACTGGTGTTCTTTGTAGCTGCGCACAAACGAAATGAACGCGGTGGTTCCCTTTTCAAGCAAATCACGGTCGTCCAAGACCCATTTCTTGACTTGAGGACGTACATCTTCGATTACGTCACCTTCGGGCACAGGGAGCTCCTCACACGGCACTTTACGGATCTTGAGAAAGTTGACATACGCGTCTTCATTGGCTGAAAGAAATGACAGCGCCGATCCGGAGCGGCCGGCACGCGCCGTGCGGCCAATGCGATGGACAAAGAAATTCGGGTCTTGCGGTGGGTCGTACTGCACGATCCAGTCCACATCGGGCAAGTCAATGCCACGCGCCACGACGTCGGTACACACCAGCACACCGGCATCCACGGCGACAAACTCATCGTAGTGTTTAGTGCGCTTTTTTTGTGCCATTTTCCCATGCAACGACACGATCGGGAAATGATCTTGATCTTTTTGATACAATAATTCCAACACACGGCCAAAATAATCCACTGCCGAACAAGTGGAAAAAAACACAATCATTTTTTGCTTTTTTTTGTCTTTGAGAAAATGATGCAACGCCGAAAGTCGTTCTTCATGTTCTGCGATTTGGTAAAAATTGTGAAGTGTCGAAGGAATGATTTGCGTGTTGTTTGCGACTTGCACCGAGATCGTCGCTGGGTTCCGAAGTCCAGCGCGTGCCAATGCCTTGACTTCTTGCGTTTGTGTGGCTGAGAACAAACCGGTGCGCCGCTGCTTGGGCAAGAAACTCAAGATCTTGTTGATACTCACTTCAAAGCCCATATCCAGTAGCGTATCGGCTTCATCCAAGATGAGCATCTCAAACTCGCGAGACTCGACACCTGAGCCCACGGTCCGGCTCAGCAAATCTTCGGTTCGTCCAGGCGTGCCCACCACGACACAGCACTTGCCGACGGCACCGCGGATGATCTTGAGGTCTTCTTCCACGCTTGTGCCGCCAACGAAGAGCAACACGTGGACCTCGGGCAATGCGCGGTGGAAAAAACGGCAGGCGCATTCGTAGATTTGCCGCGCGAGCTCGCGCGTCGGAGAGATGACCATCGCGACCAGCTTGGTGATGTCGGTCTTTGGCGCCTTGATGGTGCCGTCGTGGAGTTTGTTTTTCAAAAGCTGCACGATGGGCAACACAAACGCCAACGTCTTGCCACTGCCGGTGCAGGCGTCCACGCAAACGTCCTTGTTGGACAAGAACAGCGGAAGCGTCGCGGCCTGCACGGGCGTCATATGCGTGAAGCCCATGGCGTCGACCTGCTCCAGGATCTCCGCGCATAGCGCTGGCTTGAAATCGTGGAACTTCATGGGGCCGCGTCACTATCTCTTGGTGATGGTACTGAAGTCACGGTCTGTGTGTCAATATGACCTTGCCCACCATTCAACTGCGCTCTTGGAGAAACGTGTTCTTATTTGCTTGTGGATAACGCTATCATAACTGAATGGTGTTTGTAACTTCCTCCAATGTGACCCATTCAGTCCCTCTGATCTGATTGGCTGATTCGACAGGGTCAAACGAGCGGATCAGGAAATTTGGGCTGTCGTCCACAAACGAATTGTAAAGCAAAAAATGGCGGATCGCCTCGCCAAGCGCCTGCATGGCTTCGACCAACCGACCGTGTGGCATGAGTTCACGCCGCTAGCGAATGCCCATAAGGCCGTCAACCTGGGCCAAGGGTTTCCCGACTGGCGATGTGAAGATTTCATCAAAGAAGCCGCCAAAACCGCACTGGACGCCGACTTTAACCAGTACGCGCGACCGCAGGGCCACCGCAAGCTTGTCGAAGTGCTCGCGAAAAAGTACTCGAAAGAATTCGGTCGTGAGATTCGCTGGGAGGATGAAGTCGCGATCGGTGTCGGTGCGACCGAGACTATTTACAGTGCGCTGTGTGGCTTCGTGGAGCCAGGAGACGAAGTGATCGTGTTTGAACCAGCGTTTGATATCTACACGGCCCAAGTACAAATGGCCGGTGGTGTCTGCCGCTTCGTGCCGCTCCATGTGCACACGACGGCCGATGGCGATACCGAGTTCTTTCTCGATGAAGAGGCCTTCGCCAAGGCGTTCACCGACAAGACCCGTGTGGTCATGCTCAACAACCCGCACAACCCTACGGGCAAGGTGTTCACCCGCGACGAGCTCTCCATCATCGCCAAGCATGTGCTTGCGCATCCGAATGTGATCGTTCTCTCGGACGAAGTGTACGAACACATCACGTTTGATGGCAAGACCCACGAGCGCATCGCCAAGCTGGATGGCATGTGGGAGCGCACGCTCACGGTATCCAGTGCTGGCAAGACCTTCTCAGTCACCGGGTGGAAAGTTGGATGGGCCATCGGTCCTAGCAGCCTCATCAAAGGCATGTTCCTTGCCAACAACTGGATCCAGTTCAGTGTGTCCACACCGCTGCAAGAAGCGGTGGCCAATATGCTGGAACGCGCAGAACAGCCGTACAAAGGCTTTGCGACGTTCTATGCGTTTGTCGCGGACCTGTACCAGAAAAAGCGCGACCGCCTTGCCAAGGCGCTTGTGGATCTTGGCATCAAACCGGTGATGCCCCATGGCGGCATTTTCTTGTACTCCAACATCTCCGAGGTCAACGTGCCGCAAGAGTTTCAGCCAGCAGGGATGTCGTACGACTGGGCATTTTGCCGGTGGCTCACGATCATGAAAGGCGTGACCGCGATCCCCACGAGCGCGTTCTTTTGTGACGCAAACAAATCCGAAGGCCACCAGTGGGCGCGCTTTGCCTACTGCAAGACCGACGACGCCATCGAAGAAGCCATCACGCGCTTGGCGAAACTGCATCAGAAGTAAATCACCACAGGAGCAAGTACAGACCACCTACTGTACGGTAGATACCCTTTTCTATGAAATGTCCCCATGTTGAACGAGTGCAGTCCAGTGCAGTCCATTAAGCATGTTGTACATACAATCTACGGCACTGTACCAGTGTCTGTATCAAGAGCCCATGAAGTTCATCATATCCTTCATGTTTGTCTTTGAGAGAAGGAGTCGCCCTTGAAATCTTGAAATCAAGGGGTGTCATGAGATCAAGGGGATCCGTTGCTTACCTCAATGTTCAAATGTGTTCACCATGGTGATGAATTCCCGTCATTCACGATCAGCTCTTTTTTTGGGGTTTCAGTCTTTTGTGAACGAGTGTACGACCCCAAAAAAGAACCCTCGTGGTGTAGGGTAACGACTGTTTGTCGATGGCTCGTCTGCAACTATTCACTTGGGTTTTGTATTGGATTCAATTGTTTGTGAGCAAATGTACGGCTCCGAAAAAGAACCCTCGTGCATTAGGGTAGCGACTTCTTTGTTCATGGCTCGTCTGCGTGGTTGACTTGCGTTTTGTATGGGAGAGAATTTGGAAAAAAGAACCCCACACAAATCCCACCAGCATGCCCAACATCAAGTCACCATGATTCGTCTGTACAATATGATAGATTGCATAAATGGATGTAATATTTATCACCCCAAACGCTATAACGGACTGTAACACCGTATAACCCGTTTAACCTATCCTTTCTTGGAATGAAGAATGCGAAACGCAAGGTGATGTGCTGACGACTGCCAAGCAAGCGACTTGCAGACTGCAGGTGGTTGACCATGCGAGCGAACTTCGGACATGAGCGCTTCACTACCAAGTGCTCATTTCCGATTGTGCTTCCAACCACACAAGCAACTCCTCAACCCACTAAGAAAGAGAACGCCGTCGCCACCACCGCGCGCTTTGTTCTTCCTCTCGCCAAGATCACTCGACTCGCCACCATTTCCCCCCACTGTACCATCCGTGACAGCGCCACGCGACCGCGTCGACCACGATGACATTCAACCGCCACTCCCACCAACCAAACAAGAACCACCGCCGCGTCTGGTGTGTAAACGCATTTCTTCTATCGCTCGTGCTGCTGGCAATCCATGGCGCACATCCAGTCCAAGCCAGCAGTGGGAGCGCATTGAGCGCTAGCTCCAACAACACTGCGTCGGATGCAAATGATTCATGCAACGACCCTGTACACGCCAACGGCTGCGTCATCGGCGTCACCTGCAGCGCATGTCTGTTCCGCGCAGGCTGTTCTGTGGAGGCATCAACCGGCAAGTGTGTATCGACCAGCCGCATCATTGGAAATGTCGGTATGGAATATTTTACAAGTGGCAGCGCTGCCTACTGTCTGGATGGCGATGATGCCTGTGCATCGTGTGGCGCGCAGAGTGCCAAAGGCTCCGTTTGCCGTGGCACCAGTGGCTGCATTTGCATTCGCGCATGTGAAGTCGCGCCCATTCAAATCATCAACTGCACCAAATCTCAAGGAACCGACCCGATTTACATCCTCATCGCACTGGCGATTTTCGCGCCCGTCGCTGTTTTTGTGCGCATGCAAAAGAAGCTCACCGCAGCAAATTTGACAACAACTCGCTCGTATTTTATGCGACGCGATCGCCATGAAGCGGAACACCAAGCGAACCCACTGACAATGAAGTTGGACGGATGGCGCAGCCACATGGAGCATGACAAAAAGGAGCAGCCCTCAAAGATCGAACTTCAACGTTGTGCACGCGATGTGGCCTTGTCTCTGGAAGAAGGCCGCAAGACAGACGACTGCGACGCGTACTCTTCTTTCACCGGCAGCGACCACGGCGGCGACTGCGGTGCCTCTCGGACATCGTCGCTTCGATACGAAGATACTGAAATGACCAACGACGACGGCCATCAGTACGAGGAGGCGTCAACGCCAAGAGCAGCTGGTGATGTTGCCAACCGCGCATGAGGCACGAAATAGTCTCAGACAAAGTATAGCTAGAATAGTCACAAGTCGGTCAATAGGACCGAGTGAAAAATGCCGAAATAGTATTAATATAGGCGTGGTTAATGGCCGGGGTACTGTACCCGGCGATAAACAAAATACACATTTTCTTTCCTTTCTTCGCTTGGCTTTTCAATCTCTTCCCAACTTCTTTTCCACGACTCCCATGTATCCATCTCATCTGGGTCTCGGGTCAAAGCTTCCAGTCGAAGGCGACACAGAAAATAGTTGAAGGGGCAAAACCAGTGGTCTGTCACAGGGTAAAATCCATCGGACACATCGGTTTTAGCCAATCGTTGTGGTGTTGAATATGGGAAGCCAGGTGATTGGTTGATATCTGGCTTGCACCCATCTCCCGTTCTTGTCAGTTCGACGGATTATGCCGCACGAGTCGAGAAAAACAAGCGTGAGACTCTCACGACGATCGCTACAGTGCGGTAACCTGAGACACTTTCGAAGACTCTCCAAGACGTGGCTATTGGCTATTGTATCCAGGAAGCCACCGCTGCTCTCCAGCCGACATCACTAAAGCAAAAGAGCACCGCCACGTTGTCTGTGTGGTGTTGATCCATTCCGTGTTTCTCCAACTCCCCAACAAAACAAATCAAACAACCAAACAACATGGCGACGCATCGCCGCTGCGCGCTCTTCCTTCTTATTCTCGCGACGGCAGTCGCATGTTTGTTTTCCACTGTGGTTAGCGCATCTGGCTCGTTCATGAGCGGCGAAAGCAGTCTCACGTGCGGTCGCATCAACCCCACTGGCTCGGATTGCAACATCCGCAACACCTGCGCACGGTGTCTCAAGGCCGAGGTACATCGTCATATACAGTGTAGATTACAGTGTAGTCTACACACCAACTCGTCTTATCTGTGTGTCTCTCTCTGTAGGGCTGCGCGTTCGACGTCGTCATGCGCGAATGTGTCGCGATGCCCAACGCTAGCGAAGCCGCGTACGCGATCACCGCTGACCCACAGCCGGACACCGCCAACGTCACATACTGCGGTCAGAAAGACCGGTACTGCTCCTCGTGCAGCGTGACTTCGTTTGAACCGATTTGTCGAGGCGACAACGGATGTATCTGCCGCTCCACGTGCGACGTCATGCGGGTGGTCGAGCTCACGTGCTACATGCAGAAGCAAAGCTCGGTCGTGTACGTCTCAATCTTGGCCATCGGCGTCGCACTGCCGATCTTGCTGTGGCTGCAACGGTTCATGGCTCGCCGTCGCGGACACGGCGGTGAGGCAGCGGAAACTCCGGCGGCTGCGTTGCGCGCCCAACTCGTGCTTGAGCAGCGGCAGCGCCGGCAGCAGCAACGTGCGCGACCGCCGAGTGCGATGGGTCTCCAGCTCGAGTCGTGGCGGTCCAACCGCGACACGTACAAGATGGACGTCGATAAAATTGAACTCGCCAACTGCTACACACTGATGGAGTCGACGGTAAACCCAAACCAGCCACAGGCGTTGGCTGCAGGAGCTCGCGGTGAGCGGGTATCTTCGTCTTCCTCATCGGAGCATTCAGAATCCAAAGAAGACAGCGGCGGCCAGGCCAGCACCGCCGCCGCCCACCAACCTACTGAGCAACCAGAAGTGTCTGTGGTGGTCGATGGAATGGGCGGCTCCTCACACTCATCAGAGGTGTCTTCACCTGCCGTACGACACCAGGGATCCACATAATAACGGATTGAGACAACTTTAATATTATATGTCACAAATCGATGCAATGATACTTATTTTTGGCTATCCGGGTAACGCCATTTCACAATTCCATCAGCCACTTTATTTGGCTTTCTCCTTGAGCAGCATTACCACCGTCATGGAGCCGTTGCCTTCGCCACAGCACCGTGCGGCCACCGCAGTGCCCAAGCTCCATCTTCTTCCGCACTCGCATGCCGACAACAATGGTAGTGCCTCGTTGCGTTCCCTACTCAACCCGAAGATGGACTCTCCACGGGCCCCATCGACTTGTCCGACTTCCTCCACTTGCCTGCGCCCGCATGAGCTTCTCCACGCGCCACCACTCTCCGCGATGGAACGAGTCTCCTCTCCACGCGTGTACACTTCCACCATCAACTACCTGGACTCTTCCCACACGGCTCTTTCTCCCACCCGTGGCCATCTCCCGCTCGCCAAACCTCGTCCACCGTCCACGCCTCGCCAACCGAACAACCACCCTCGCGACACCGAGCCTCTCTCACAGGCGTTCTCTCTTCGCGACGAGTTCCTTGTGCTTCACCCGTCTCTTGATCTCACCGACGAAAACGGCGAGCTCTCACAACTTTTACTGAGCAAATGGTCGCTGAATTCGGGCGAGCAGGCGTTCGCATCCATTTCGCTTTTCTGTGAGATGAAGCTGAACGAAGCCAAGCGAATGACTTCGTGGGTGGAGCGGCCGAACCGGTTCTTCACGACCGTTTGCTGCCAATTGCTGGACAAGTACGTCCAGCGACTGGAAGCCCAACGCCATAGCCCAGAGAGCGGCGCCAGTGCGGCGTTTCTACGCAAGCTCCATGAGGAACTCGTGGCGTCCGTGTTCATGGACACGAGTATCCACAACGTGCCGTTTTTTCTCGAGTACAAAAAGCTCAAGCGCCACGCACAGCTTCTCATGGCGACGGTCCAAAACCGAGCGCAAACGGCGGCGACCAAAGAAAAATTGCCATTGCGGATAGAAAAACTCTTGGCAAGCCACCAACACAAATCTGACAAGAGACTCTTGGGCATGCTCTTCCACGCGTGGCGAAGCACGTCGCGCCATGAAAATGCCACGCGTACACTCAAGTGCAAGGCCTTCCGTGCGTCCCGTAAACTCAATTTGAGTGCGCTCTTCCGTGCGTGGCGCATTGAGGCGTTGCGGCGCGCGTACCAAAGAGAAAGCGTCGAGTACCAGACCATGCTGTCCATCACCGCGGCGTCGCTGAGTCGCAAGGACGTGCAAATCGCTGACGCCGATAGCAAGATGGCGTCCATGGCCAAGATCATTGACAGTCTCACCGAGTCCAACGCGCAGCTGCTGTATCGAGTCGAACAGCTGGAAGCGATCGCCTCTGGGAAAGGCGGTGCCGCGCTGTTGGCTCTCCATGGCAGCCACGGGGACAGTGGCGGCATGATGAGCTTCCATCGATCGCCAGGCGCCCAGTATGATCATTTGGACTCGCTGACCTCCACTTCGGGAACAGGAGCAGGCGGCAATGGCAATGGCATTGGCGGTAATGACGATGAAAAAATGGACCGAACAAATCGAATGCTGCTGGAAACGATGTTTGGCATGGCCCGCATGGTCGAGTCCTGTGCGATCCAAATGTCCAAGGATATGATGGACTCGCTCGAGCAGCAGCTTGATGGGTCGCTGCTTCAACAGCTCTCCGAGATGGTAATCGTACTGTACAGGCCCAACAAAAACCACTGTGTAGTCTAATCTCCCTCATATGTCCCTGGTTTGATAGATCCATGCCGATAACGTCGCCAAGCTTCAAGCGGATGACGCCCGCGGTCTCTACTATGGCGCCTCTCCACCGTCGACGCCAGCGTCATCCTCATCATCATCTGGGTTCGTCCATCGAAAGATCAGTGCCGCATATGCTGCCACCGGCACCAACAGTACCATGGTCGCGTCACTGGGCAAAGGCGTCGTCGCGATCAAAGACCTCGCGCAGATGCCTGTGGACGCCTTCTTGCTCTGCTGGTTCCGTATGAACTTGCAACTGAGCTCCACCGCCGAAAAATCTTCGGACCGCACGATCAAGAACTTCACGACTGATCTCGTGGATGGCCGCCGGTTTTCGTTTCTGTTGCATCGGCTTTCACCCACGTGGTTTGACTCAAATGTAAGCGTCCTACCTCCCATGTACTTGACCCCTACCGGCAATAGCATGCACTCACTCGTGTATGTGTCCTTTTATGTACGGTAGATGGTCCATGAGATCGACACCGACGAGCGGCTCCAGAACATTGCGAGTTTCCACTCGCGTGTCCAACCGGAGCTGCCACAAGTTCTCACAAGCGACTCGATCCACAGCGGCAGTGCGACGGAAAACGTGGCCTTCACGGCGATGCTCTTTGGGCTTTCTGTGCAGAATATCCGCCGCATCAACTTGGACAGGCAGCGTGAAAAATTCCTCAATATCATCACCTCGTGGAAGCGCGTGCGGTCGCTGCTCTTGGAAGTGAAGCGTATGAACGACAACTACGACTCGCTCATGGTCGTCCACTTGCTCAAGGAGATGCGCACGTGTGAGACGCTCTTCAAGCAGCTCAACGCCGAGCTTTGCTCGATCGCGATCGCTTCGAACGAGAGCTCCAGCACTTTGTCCCAGATCGCGTACAAAGTCTTGCACCTCACGTGGCGGTGTCTCCACGCCAAGTCGTCTGCCGGTGGCATCGCGAGTCTGGAGCTCGTCGACGATCGGCTTGCGGAGAAAGTCAAAGATTTTTCCCAACTGGAAGTCTCGACCGTGAGACAGTTGCTGGTCAACGACGCCCAGTACGAAACGCGTGCTGTTACTACCTCCAAGAAAATGACCAGTGCGATGGCAGCGATGACGCTGGCGATGTCACCGCAAGCCATCCCAGAGAAAGATGTACTGACACGCACAGACGTGGTGCGGGAGACGCTGGCGATGTACTGCAAAGATCTCCACGATATCTTCAAGCACTACAGCGCGAGTGGCGGCGTCGGCAGCATCGCCAGTATGAGTCTGAGCGAGTTCAACAAGTTTCTCAAAGACTGTGCGCTTCTGGCTGTCGACGGTGGGCCGCCACTGCCCACTCCACCCGCTGCTCATTCGTCCAAGTCGTCGTCCCACCATCCCCCACAGGCAAGCAGCAGCGTCGCGCTCACGCCGCACATGCTGGAATTCATCTTCAAGGCAGCGCTTTTCTTCTCGCCACTCACGCCGCGAGAGTTCGCGTTCACTGCCATGGCCACCACCACCACCACTATCACCACTGGCGGAGCCTCTTCGACTGGTACGGGCGATCCTGGCTCATCCGCCACAGCGGCCTCCGAGACAGCAGCAGCAGCAGCAGCTCAGCAAGGCATCAGCAATATGGTTCTCCCATCGGCAGATCCATTTCGTCTCGATCCAGCGATCATGTCGCTTGACTTTGGCGAGCGCGAGATGGCCGGTGGAGAATTTGTGGACGCCTTGTTTCGCATCGCCGCCATCAAATGCCCCGCCGTCGTGAATGGGAACTCGCCGCTGGACGAACGGTTCCGCGACTTCATGGAGCACCACGTTTTGCCCAATGCCCTGCGGTCCCAATCAGAAATCTTTCGCGCTGAAGTCGCCTCTCCAAAAGTGCGTGCGGTTTTCCAGAAGCACAAGCCGGCGCTGCAGCGGATCTTCCGGTACTATACGGCCATGCATGCTCTGCGCGAGCAGCAATCGACCATGGACCTCAAAGAGTTTGCCATCTTTGCCAAGGACTGTAAGCTCATTGGCACGTTTGTGACCGAGCACACACTGAAGCAAGTGCTCGTCAACTTGCAGCGGGATGACGTCGCGAATGAACTGCTCAATAATAGTAACAGTGGTAGTGGTGGTAAAGCCGGTCGAGCAGCAGCAGCAGTAGGAGCACCAGGAGGAAACGACGATGCCAAGTTGTTGCGGGTCGACTTTGCCGACTTCCAGGAAGCCATCGCGGCGCTCACCGAGTACGTCATTTGTAACCCGTACGTGCCGCTGTACAAGCGAATCGAGCAATTTATCAATGAAAACGTTCTGCCGCGTGCACGGCAAAAGAAAAAAGCAGTCGGCGAGTAATGCTACGTATCTAAAGTAATATATTATTTTTACCGGTCCACATGGCGTTTGTAGGCCGCGACGACGTTGTGGAGCAGCATCGCGATGGTCATGGGGCCGACGCCGCCAGGCACTGGCGTGATCGCGCCTGCAACGCCGCGCGCGTCTCCGAAATTCACATCACCAACGATTTTGAAGCCATCTTTATTGGCCCCTCCATGGTACTTATCTTGCTCGTCATTTTCTTCTTGCACAAAATTGATGCCGACGTCAATGACCACTGCACCGGGCTTGAGCCACGCGCCTTGCACCAAGTACGGCTGCCCGCAAGCGACAACTACGACGTCGGCTTGTTTGATATACCGCGGCAAGTCGATCGTCTTGGAGTGGCACTGGATGACTGTTGCGTTCCGTTTTTGCAGCATCAAGCTGACTGGGTTGCCAACCAAATTGCTTCGCCCCAGAACGACCGCGGTTTTGCCCTCTAATGGGATTTGCTCGGCATCGAACAGTGCGATGATGCCTTTCGCTGTGCAAGGCACCAGGTACGGGTACCGGTGGCGCATCGCCAATTCGCCGACGTTGAAAGGGTGTAGCCCGTCGACATCCTTGGTTGGTAAGATGTGGTCGATGACGCGCTGTGCGTCAAGATGCAGTGGCAACGGTAGCTGTCACAGCCATGGCCATAGCAACAAATAGAGCAGTCAGCATACGATGCTGGTATGGGATTCGATTGCGAAATGCACCACAGCCCTGTGGGTCCATAAATCGTACCTGCACGAGGATGCCATCGATGGTTGGGTCCCGGTTGAGTGCATCAATCTGGCGCATCACAACATCCTGTGCGACCGCTTCGGGCATCAAGAAGTTTTCCGACCGGATGCCGCTCTTCTGGCACGCGATGTGCTTTGTGCGCACGTACATGGCCGAGTCTTTGCGGTCCCCGACCATGATCAAGCCGAGCGCCGGAGGCTATTAAGGTGTCAAAGAAATGGCAATAGTCAGCAACAGATGCAAGCCAAGAACACAGTGATGTAGAGAGCAGAGCCATGACAACATACGCGGCCATGTTGGGCGGTTAGTCCCTGGACATCGTGCTTGATGGCCAAGCGCAAGGCCTTCGCAATGGCCTTGCCATCGATCACTCGCGCCATGATTGGCAAGTGTGACCTCAAATCCATGGGAATGCAATCAACCAATAACCCAGCTGCACCACTCATATACCCAAATACCCAAAAGGGTTACAGTGTAACCTCCTGCCAACAAAAAATCAAACAAAAACAGGAAAAGAAACAAAACAACAAAAATGGCGATGCGGGATGTGACTGTCGGGCTCGACGCTGCGATCTGTGAAGAAGCAAACCTCCAAGGAACAATCAGCTTCGGTAGCCAGACGATCGTGCATCCAAAGAGCGCGGTGCTTGCGCTTGCGGCGCCAATTACGATCGGCGATCGCACGATTATTGAAGACCACGCACGGATCGAGAACGTTGCCCCTCATGAGCAACAGCAGCAAGACACTGCTGCCACTGTGGCGACGATGGCGATTGGCACCGATAACATTTTCGAATCTGGTTGCGTAGTGCGATCAACGTCAGTGGGGAACGGAAACTGGTTTGAAGCGAAAGCAGAGACCCAGCCAGGATCTGTGATCGGAAGCAACTGTATCATTGGCAGTGGCGTCGTGATTGAGCGCGACGAGATCATCCCAGACAACTCCATCGTCGTGTGCATACGAGACCCATTGCAAAACGGTGGTGCAGCGAAGCGCGTTGTTCGCCGCCAGAAAGAGTACCTCATGAAGGCGCGTGAGGCGTTGACCCACAAATACATTGACGCGTTTCTGGACCCCAAAGGGCCGTACGCGCTTGCGAAGAACCACCGTATCATAGCTTCCGCTCACAAGCCATGAAGAGAATAAATACGTACCGATAGTGACCATCTAAATCAATGCAACATTCAATTCTAGCCAGGCACCAGAAATCAGTTCTTTCGATGTCGTTATCAGTTTGGTGTGGTCCACACATGGATACGCTGAGATTGTCGAAAAGTCACACAAACAAATGACAAGGGAGCAATGACCATGCGCCAAGTTGCACTCTTACTCTGCGCAATCTGTATCGCCACCTACATATTACCTGGTGTACATTGCAACGCAGCGTCTATACCAGCAGATACACCACCACTTGATTCCTCGGCTGCTCTTGCGGCCGATGCTGTTGAGCCCATCGAGCACGTGCGCTTTCCGGTCCCATTTCCCGTCGTGACCACGCACGGCCTGGACCTGGAATCTCTTGCGACGTCCCCGCCAGATCTCCGAGTCAAGCGCACATTGACCGAGAGCACGGAGGCGTGTGCCGGAGGCGCTGTAGCTTCGCACCCATCCGTGAAGGCGACAGATCGGTTGGTCGCTGTCGATGGCATTCCCATCTCGCTCAAGCCGTTCCAGGAAGTCATCGATTTACCTGTTGGTTCTATGGTCGTGCTTCCTCTCTTCAAGGCGTCTTCGCCAGGAAAAGAAGGAAACCTTCTTGCAGGCTTTGCTCGCGTGGAGATCATGCGTCCACAAAGCGTTGAGTTTGAAACCACAACAGCCGAACGGCTCCTTGAGATCCAGCAATGGCAGGCAGCGGTCGCAGCAATCAAGCAGCAAGAATTGCAGCGCGAACAGGAAGAACGCGAACGCAAAGCGGCCGCAGAAAATGACGTAGTGGAGAAAGCCGCGCGTGAAAAGCGCGAGAGAGACGAACTCTATCGCTTGGAGATGACGCCGCATGACCGTGTCCGTGCCAAGCGCACTGACGGCAAGGAATTCCGATACGAAGTGCTGTTCACGACCAAAGGACCCATCGGATTGAACTGGGACTTGCTCACGACTGACAAAACGGTGGTCAGCTACGTGGAGCCAAAACTCGCAGCGGAGCGCACCGGTGTGATCGCTCCAAAAGACCAACTGGTGGAGTTGAACGAAGTGGACACGACGACGATGAGTCCGCAGGACGTTGTCCAAGTGTACGTCCAGTCCACGCCACCGCGGCGCATGGTCTTCCTTTGCGCGACAACCGCTGCTGTAGCCGCCAAGGCCTTGCTGGCAGCCGGGGGACCAGATCCAACGCAGCAAAATAAAGCCCAAAACTGGACCATGGTCTTCGAGTCGCCAGAGATTTTGAGAGGCTGGCAAGCGCGGTTACATCTCGCAACCTGGAGTTTAGATCCCACTGCGAAAGTGAATCAAACGCTGCGCTTGGCGATGGCATCGCCCATCACTGGTTGCCAGCAGTTGCCTTCTGTGGAAGGCCCCGGCATGGCGTACCTGTCGTATCGTGGTGGTTGTTCGTTCATCGACAAGGCCCAGAACGCTTTCGCAAGCAATGCAGCTGCGTTGCTGGTCGTGAACAACGTGAAAGGACTCGGTCGCTTCCCAGCCAACATGCCTGATGTGAACCAAGTCAACGTCGCCGTGACAATGTGCGTATTCACACCCTCTGTATTTTTGATGACGACTTGGCACTGGATATTAATATTTTGTGGTGTGAATGATACTCTATGTGGGTGGGGGTATTCAGGATCGGGAAAATGGACGGCGAGCTCGTGATGTCGGTGCTCGAGCAAGAACCAAATGTAGAATTCCATATCGAGCCAGAGCATCCGAGCCAAGTGCCATCTCTCTTGCCGTTGCCACCACCTCCAAGACTAAGCAACGCAGAGATGGTCGCTCGTAAAGTGAGTACTACTACCCGGCAATGATGATAGCCATTGGTTTACAATATTGAACAGCTATGCGTGTTTCGTAGGATCCCAAGACCGCGGCACGTGGTCTCACGTTCTGGTACATCAACACCACGGTCGCTTCTCGCTCAGCCAGTCTCCAGGTCCACAACCACGCGACGGCCGAGTTCCGTGTGCTGCCAGCTTTATTCGGTGGCAATATCACGACCATGCCCTTCCGCGTGGTCATGGCGTACCCGCAAGAAACAGCGTGCCATCCGCAAGGGCTCGGCGTGCTCGCGACGCGATCGGTTATCCTTGTCAAGCGAGGCGGGTGCTCGTTCGGCGCCAAAGCCAAGTACGTAGTGTGGAGGGAGGGATCCAGCCATATCAACATCCTACTTACCGTGATGTTGCTGTCGTGTAGATCTGTCCAAACCGTGGGCGGCGCTGGGATGCTCATGATCAACTCCGATGAGACGCTCATCCCGCTGATGAGCGACCCAAAAGAAGTCGCGGAAGTGACGATTTGGGCAGCCAGGTACGCAGTGTATTACCGTCCCATTTCCAACTGACATACGGTACTTTTGACTGATGGTATCTTTTACTACAATAGTATTGGCTTGGCCAACGGTACATTCATCCAAGAGCTTCTGAGTCGCAACAAAAACCTTCCGTCGCTTGTCAAGATCGCGCCGCAACCGATCGCAGCGGCTGCGGCGGTTACATCTTCGACGCCGCCGCCTGCGGGCTGATGACGCCACGCGCCGTGCCGCACTTGATGAAGGCATCGACCGCCTTGTCGACGTCTTCCAGCGAGTGTGCGGCCGAGAGCTGCACGCGGATGCGCGCCTTGCCCTTGGGGACGACCTACCATCAGCCAAAGTAGTTGTTAGCTCATGTTGCCACACAGAAACCAAGGAGTTAACAAGCTAAATACAACGTACGGGGAAGCTAAAGCCGATGACGTAGATGCCTTCTTTCAACATATCATCCGCCAGCTGCGCTGCGAGCCGCGCATCGCCTAACATGACCGGCGCGATCGGGTGGTCGCGTGCGCCGTTGAGCGTGAAGCCGGCCGCGGTCATGCGGTCGCGGAAGCGGTGCGTGTTGTCGCGGATCTTGTCGACAAAGTCGCTCGACTGCGTGAGCATCTCAAAGACCTTGAGCGACGCACCGACCACGGGTGGGCTGAGCGAGTTGGAGAACAAATACGGACGCGACCGCTGGCGGAGGATGTCGATGACCTCTTGGCGGCCAGTGGTGTACCCGCCGGTGCCGCCACCGAGCGCCTTGCCCAAAGTAGAGTTGATCACATCAATGCGGCCTTGCACGCCACAGTATTCGTCACTGCCACGGCCCGTGGCGCCGAAGAAACCCGTCGCGTGGCACTCGTCAACAAAGACCTGTGCGTGGTACTTGTCCGCGAGATCGCAAATCTCTTTCAGCGGCGCAACATCGCCGTCCATGCTGAACACACCGTCCGTGACGATCATACGGGTGCGGCAATGCTGCGTCTCCTGGAGCTTGGCTTCCAAGTCGCCCAAGTCCATGTGCTTGAAGCGGTGGCGCTCAGCCTTTGAAAGCCGCACGCCGTCGATGATGGACGCATGGTTGAGCTCATCCGTGATGATGGCGTCTTCGTTGTTCAACGTGGCTTCAAAGATGCCAGCATTCGCATCAAAGCACGATGGGTACAAGATCGTGTCCTCGGTGCCGTGGAATTCGGAGATGACCTTTTCCAGGCGCTTATGGATATCCTGCGTACCGCAGATGAAGCGCACAGAGCTGAGCCCAAAGCCATGCGAGTCCAGCGTATCTTTCGCGGCTTGGACGACCGATGGGTGGTTGCTCAGTCCCAAGTAGTTGTTGGCGCAAAAATTGAGCACAGACGAGTCGTTCACACGGATCTCGGCGCCTTGCGCAGACGAAATGACGCGCTCTCTTTTGTACGTGCCAGCGGCATCGATGGCCTGCAGTTCGTCGCGCAAGCGGTCGACGAGAGGGTTGCGCTTCGTGGACGAAGAGAACGTGCGCCGCGAGGCAGAAGTCGCGGCGCGCTGGAGCATGATGGCGGCGATGACGAGGTTTCAAAAGGGCGAATGATGCTCGCTTTGGTTGGGTGGATTGGTGAAGGCGATTGTAGACGAAGGCAATCGGATTTGAAAGGTTTTTGGGATGAACGCTCTTGAAGTTGGGGAAACCAAGAAAATGTGGATAGACGGGTTATTGGCTTTTGAAACTGCAGCACTGATTATGTGGTACACACCATAGAAGGCTAAAGTGGTGTGGCCCACTTTATATGTGTGGTGACATGTTCGAATGGGTTGGCTGGCGGGCGGAGCGGCAATTGTTGCCTCGATAATCTCAATCAAGCAAGCAACTCGCCTTGTCTATCTCTCTGCAGTATCTGTATATCTAACGTATCCAATATGGGCAAGGCCAAGAAGACGCGATCGACGAGCCACAAGAAGAAGATTCCACCAACAGGAGGCGCGACGGTGGCAGAGATGGAAGAGTTTGCCAACATGCCGCGTGACCAGGCGGAAATGTTTCAAGGCGTACGTACCGTAATATTGGCTTCATCATGCTGACTATAGCAGACAAACAAACTGACAGCACACATTTGTTTTAAACAGCTCACGAATGTGCAAGGCTCGATCCGCGAAGCCACTTGTGTGGCGCTGGCCACTATGTATGGCGATTTGCGCAGTGACGCGGAAGAGCGCAAGGCGAGCGAGAAGCTCCAGCGTATGGTCGACAACGGGCTCTTTAAGAAGCTCATCCCACTCATGGTGGACCCGATGAAGATGGTGCGCTTGCATGCGCTTGGCGCACTGCGCAACATCAGTGTGACTGGCGGCATCGACATCTGTGAGCGAATGACCAACGAATCAGTCGTGACCCCATTAGTGCGCATCATCTCGGAGACCACCAGTGTGGACCGCTTTGAAAAGAACGATCTGCATGCCGTCCAAGTGCTGGAACAGGCTGTCGCGCTGCTCGCGAATGTGTGTGAGAGCTGCGCCGCGGCCATCCACGAGCTCACGCGGGGCAACTTGCTGGACCCGATCATGCTGATCGCGCGCCATGGCCGCGCGCACGCGGGTTTGCACTTGGAGACGTTGAAGCTTCTGCTTTTGATCACGGAAGGAAACGCGACGTTGAACGATGTGTTCAGCAGCCATGCGCAGTACCAAATTGTGCTTGGCGAGCTCATTGAAGCCGACGCGGCCAGCGTGTCGCTGTACACGCGGCTCCATGCGGTCGGCATCGCCATGAACGTCCAGGCCATCATGCAAAACGAAGCCAACGTCGCCAAGTTGTTGCCGATCATCGAGGCTTCGCTCGCGTATGACGCCGTCCAAGTCGTCCAGCTCGCCCAGCAAGCCGCCGAAAGCTGGGAGCTTGCGCACCAGACCGTGTACGATGATTCGTCCGCCGATCTGGAACCTGTGACCGAGGAAGACAAAGAAAAACAGTCGCAGGCGCAATTGAAAGTGCGCACGTGGAAAGAGAATGTGCAGACGATCACGCTCGCGTTGGAACTGGCCGCGGATCTGTCCAGTGGCAGCGCAGACGACGATGACGACGTCGAAGAAGAGTGGGCGAGTGACGATGAAGAGGCCATGGAGCAGTACGCGTCCTCGCAGATGGACACAAGTGCGCGCAGCCAGTCTCTCGGTGGTGGCGGTGGCGCCGCATTGAGCCACAGCCGCATCTACTTGCTCTGTGTGGCCATCTTGCAAGGCGTGGTGTCGGTGCCGACGATCGACAACGCGTCTATCGCACAGGATTTTGAAAAAATGCGCATCCGCGTCTGCAACGCGCTCACCAACCTCGTGCAGCACTTGACCTGGGAGATTCTCCATAACGACGCACTGCCGCAACTTTTCCGCAACTTTGCCACGTTGTATCGCAACATCAATACCGAATTAGAGGCGAAAACCTTTGAAATGGTGGTGACGTCCAGCAGCAGCAGCAGCAGCAACGATATGGAAGCCGCAGTGACGGCGGCCATGTGGGCGGTCTTGCGGCGGTGCTCTTCCGAGCAGCAGCAACTGCCCATCACAGGCGAGGACGCCACCTTGATCATGACAAGCGCACTGCAGTCCAAATCCGTGGAGACGAGACTGAACACGATCGGCATGATCGGTTGTGTGGGCCAGCAAACCAAAGACGCCACTGAAAACGCCGTGGTTGGCCGCTGCTTGTTGTCGAGTCTGAACGACGTCCACATTGAAGTCGTCACGGAAGCGTTGAACGCGGTCTTTGACGTGTACAGCGACGAAGACTTTGACGCCAATTTCAAACAAATCGGGCTTCTCCAGGCGTTGGAAGCGACTGTGCCAGCGCTCAAGGCCAAGCTGCGTGCCGAGCAGAAGCAGTTGGACCGTGACGTCGTCGCCCATG
Source organism: Pythium monospermum (assembly GCA_023336165.1). NCBI lineage: Eukaryota > Oomycota > Peronosporomycetes > Pythiales > Pythiaceae > Pythium > Pythium monospermum. Next base: position 46,836 of record JAADWJ010000111.1, read on the forward strand.
TGAAGGAGACCCAGCTGAATCTTGTGCGGTTCATCAAGTACAAGAAGAAGCACTTGTAAAAGAGAAGCAAGGGAGGGGAAATTTGGTATTATACATATTCCAGTTTCATTTCGTTCAGGTTTTCTCGTTTTTATTCTCTTTTTTATGTGTAATAGATGATCTCATTTGGATCGTAGAGCTCCGTGGCTGTGCAGCTATAACCGAGCGAGATGAACCGCTGCGCAGCGCGGCCAATGGTGTATTTCGTGGGGTCTTTGCGCCAGTACGCGATGCTGCCGCTCACGGGCCCGTTGACGTACCAGCGGATGCCTGTCTCGGCGAACACATCTTCCACGCAACTGGGCAAAACGTACTTGGCGGCTTGGCCCTTGGATGCCGGTGTGGGCGAGGACACCACTGCGTCCGATGCGCGCGTCGTGCTGCATACGCACTCGACCAATGTAGGATGGGCTTCAGTGGGCGGGGTGTGAGCGCACAGGGTCAGCAACAAGAGCACGAGGCATACACATAGCGGGAGCGGCGGGCGGCCAAGTCTTGCTCGCATGATTGGCATGGAGCGTCCTTTGGCACACAATTTGGATCCGCTCACTTATTAGAGGACGGTATCCATCCGGATAAAAATGTATACTTTCGTATAATATACACGCTGTTGAAGCTTGGCCGCGAAGCGTCACGACGGGCAGTTTCATGGGGGCATTGGCCTTCATTCCTTCACAAGGGTAACGAGAGGCGAGGGCTATCCGGCAACAAGGCATTGAAAGCTGTTTGACTGACCGACCATCATGCAGTTCACACCGCAGCAGCTTGTCGGAGCGGGCCGCTACGCGCCTGCGACCCGAATCGGCAACTGGAATGAAGACCTCATGTTGGAAGAAGCGCGGATGCAAGAGTTCCAGCTCCGCAAGAAGCAAGGCTCTCTATTGGCGACCCACAAGCTCAAGCACGACTTTCTCCATCAAAAAGCGCACCGTGGGTTCCACGCGCAACAGCAAATCCATTTCAACCATGCCGTGGGCATCGGCCATCTGGAATCGGATGGCTTGCTGGCTTGCAATGTGGTTGAAGAGACGCCATCAATTGGCTCGGGGGAATTCATTGTCACAGTGGCGATGCTCTCGAACGCGTTGGCACGCAACACGTTCCGTTTGATCTCCCCCACGGTGTGGAAGAGCGCGCAAAGCAGTGGCCAGCCCATTGATGTGTCCACGCCTGGAGACAAGCTGCGCTACGGAGAGCCATTCTTTATCATGTGCAACGAAGCGCTTCTTGTGGATGACCAGAGTGTGCTACTCAAAGCGCCTCTTTTCCTCAAGACCGGGCTCAAGAACGAACGATCCATGAGTGCCATCACGTACAACCAGCGCGTTTGGCTTGGTCCGGAAGCCGACAGCGCCGCGCTGTGGGTCTGTGACCGTGCAGATCTCGCCGGGGCGGAAAAGTTTCTCTGTGCCGGAGGCGATGTCAAAGCCGGTGACACAATCGCGATCGTCCATAAGATGACTGGGCAGCCGCTTATGGCACAGGCAAAGAACAAACAGCCCACCGATTTCGGCGTGGAGCTGGAGGCCTGTGCGCTTGGCGCGAAGACCACGGGCAAGCACCACAACTTGGTCGCGGAGGCCGCCGGCATGCGCACTCCCGACACGGAAGGCCGCGCCAACTTGCTGCCAAACGCGTGGACTTTTGTGCTCTCGGCAAGCGCGCAAGAAGCCAAAGACGACCGTGCGTTGCCCGACTTTGCCAGTGCTTCGTCGGTGGTCTTCGTGCTGCAGCGGTGCTTGATGACCGAGAGTCTGTACGCGTTCCGCCGCTTCATCGTGGGGCTCTTAAAGCTGGATTCGCGTGGCTCAGGACATGCTCAGCGAGAAGGTATTGTCTAATACAGGTCAATTTCCGGGTCAGGTCATCAGACCAGGTCATGTGACCAACACCATAAAAATAGTGTGACCTGAGTATGAAGTAGGTCACAGATGATGGAGGTGGTAGATAAGCCCATTTTCATTTGAGA